>VZTX01008502.1:5530-56079 GCA_013400915.1 Pardalotus punctatus | reverse complement strand
TTTTTTTCCTGATTTTTTTTTTTTTTTACATGAGTGAGTAGACATTTTCAAATCTCTCATTTGGAGAGATCCAGGACATGCTTTATGCTGTCCAGCTCCCTGACCTGTCCCTCTTGCCCAAAGATGAGCAGTGAACTCCCAGGTTTAAATTTAACTGCTTTAAATTCAATTATCCAGCCAAACAACTGCCCCACTTCACTCACATGTAACTGCACCAGCCAAAGTAGGAGCAATCTCACAATTTAAATCAAACACAGGATATAATTTCGCTAATACTTTCATCAATATAAAAATTCTGCTGATATTATTTTCCTAATATTTCCTTAAGCTTTTACTTTGCCCTGTGTTCTCCCCTCACATTTACAAGTTTGTTGATGTCCTCACTGAAAGAAAAAAAAAAGTTAAATTTACCCTGCCTTCAATCGGCATCATCATTTTTAGACAAAACAGCTATTGGGAAATCTGAGGTGTTTAAACTGGAATGTTTTGAGCAGGCAGAAATATTCCAGGAACTGCCCTGAGAGGAGTGTTATGAGTCTGTCTGTCTCAATATTAAATATTCCAGGCTGGAAATAAACACTGCTCCTCTGGGGAAGCCTGGCAGATACAAAATCACCAAATCCGCATCCTTCTGTGGCAAAGACAAAACCCAAATCAACAACCCCGACTCCCTCTCATGTATTCTTTATTCTGGACTTAATTCCCTTAATAAACCCATTTTTGCCACGATGAAAATGTCAAGCTGTGTCATCCCTGTCACAAAAAGTTTGTCACAGATCAGATCTTTAATTTCCGACTTTTCCTGGCTGAGGGGCATCAGCCAAAACCCAAAACACAAAGCCCTCAGCACCTTCCACATCCACACCTGATGCCATTTATTGCTTTTTGCTCTTACTCCATTCAGTTTTTCTTACCTGACAACTTTGTTGCCATTCCGAATGACTTGGATATCAACCGCGTAATTGCCATCAGCATGGGCTATCAAGTTGATTTCTGAAAATTCTGCCTATGAAAAGAACACCCACATTAGTCAGTCTGGTTTATTTTGCTTTTTTTCCCCTTATTTTAAGCATTAGGATCTGAACAGCTGACAATCCACACTGGGAATAAAATGAGCACCCGTAGGACAATGATCCAGCAGTGTTTGTCAAGGGTGGCACATCATCTATGAAAAAGTTTTAATCTCCAGAGAGCAAAAGGTAAAAAAATAGTTATGGAAATGGATTGTGGGGCAGTAGCAAGTGGATTTACTCATCCATGGCTGCATAGAAATGCAGGGATTATGTTTTTGCTTTGCACAATGTTATCAAAGAGATTAATGCAGGCTCAACATTGACAAAATGTTTTGAAGAAAACAGTACAAAACCAGAGTTAAAAGGACTGTGATAAAACCATTTTCTTATAGAATTTAGTGACTCCTCATACTGCTTATCCCTTTCCATTTCCTTTATGTGCATTTACTCTTCTCTTTAAAGGATCTGGTGCCAATGAACGATTGTCTCACCAAATTCACAACTCAAGAACTTTTTCAAAAATCTTCCCACACTGGAAATGTGGAATTTAAAAGGAACCGCTCCCATACTCTGAATCTACAGTTATTTGAAAGGAAAGGACAGGATGTTTTTCATTTATCCACAGCCTTTCACCAGCTTAGGCTCTCAAGGCACTTTACAATCACATTACCCAGCAGAATAATTGAAATGCAGCCAACTGTCTTCTGGTGGATAAAGAAAAGTGTCTTTGCTGTCCCGGACACCAGCCCAGAATAGAGAGTGTCACAATTCTCATTAGTCTCCTCTTGAGAAATGGTATCACTGCAAGTCTTCCTCAGGCAGAGCCCTGTGAGTTTTCCCACTCTGGTGCTCAGTGCAGGGAGAGCTGAGCGGTTCCTCCCACTGCCCCAGCCCCATCCACGGAGCGTGGGCTCCGTTTCCAGCACAGAGCTCTCCTCATTAAATCCAGACACTCTCACCCCTCCTGGGATGGCTGGGACAGCGCTCCCAGCTCAGGGGACGATCCAAGTTCATTGCAAACACAGTGCAAATGGGGAGAGAGCGAAATATTTGTACAGGCGCTGAAAATGTCAAAGAATCGTTTGCAGTCTCCTGACTCTGAGGCTGAGACTGGATATCCCCAATTCATAAATCACTTTAAAGCTTAGGACGAGATAGAAGATATTGTGTGTTAAAAGTGCAATAGTGCTCTGGTGCTGGCAGCAGGACACTGCAGGAGGTGTTATTTGTATTTGATTGTCGCAGTGCTGATGCATAAAAAGGGATTTGTGTGCCTCAAACTTCCCATCTCTCCCGATTCCAGGCAGTTCTGGTCCCACAGCGGAGCACAGGAAGGAAATTTGGGGTTTGCACCGAGTTTTTGCTCCTTTTAAAGCGATGGGGAGCGTGCTGGCAGCTGCCTGCTCTGATCCAGGTGTGAATGGCATTTCTGCACAAATCAATTGTCTTCACTTTCCTGCCTCTCCCTCAATACTCCTGGAGACCCTGGCAAAGCTCTCCACGTTCCCAAGCCAGGAGCAGCAGATATTCAGTGGGTGCTGCACCATCACAGCGAATTTACATCGGCTGGATCCACACAGTTTGTGATGATTTTCCCTCATTCTTTACAAATCGAATGACAAAACAAATCAAGTACTGATGTTTCTCACAGCAGCATCTATTAGTGGAATTCAAGACTCAAAAGCAGTGAAAGGACTTATTTAAATCCCTCATTTCAGTTTGAATAAAATAGCCATAATTCTAGTGCACCGTGTATTACATCTCCACATTTATTCCTATTTATGATGGGTTTTTTTAAACCCCCACATGCTTGCACTGCACCCCGAGCACATTTATATTCCGGAGTGAGGAATCAGTGATACAGAACTGCCACATGTAATTCATGGAGTGTCTGGGAACTTCACAGTCTCTAAGCAACACCTTCTGAATACAAGATGTTTTCCATGCTGTGAAAATTATGGTCAAAATCCTCTGAGAAGGGCCCACGTCGGGTGCCAAGAAAGGGCTGTTGTGGTGTAACCCCAGCTGGCAGCTCAGCCCCACACTCATTCCCACCCGGAAGGGTGAAAGTGGGAAAATTCGGGGGTTGGGATGCACAGAATTCAAGAGATAAAGGCGGAGCTGGGTGTGCAGGCAGAGCAAACCAAACCCCACAGCAGCTCCAAGGGAGAAAATGAGCTCTGCCCCAGCCAAAACCATCACATCTGTTAAAACCTGTTTAAATCTATTTAAATGTGAGGGGGTTTGGGGTACAGAGATTGTGTGTTTATCTCTACACGTCTGACACAGAATCACGGAATTATTGAGGGTGGAAAAGCCCTCTCAGATCACGGGGTCCAACCACTCATCCAAGGCCACCCCCAAACCATGGCCCCAAGTGCCACATCCACGGGGTTTCCAAGTCCCTCCAGGGAGGTTTCTATTAAATATGTGTTTCTGTAAATGCACAAATATGAAAATAACACTCAGGTGAATCAGTTACCTGCTCGACCTTTATGTCGTACTCTCCATGGATCTTTTTCCCACGAAAAGCCTTGGCCCTGCAGGTAAAAAGAAAAGAGGGAAAATCAAGGATATATCTGTAACCAGTGTCTGTAGAAAAATTCCTGCATTGCCTTCAAATGTCTTGAAAATACACAGATATATTGATTATATCTACCGACTGCACATACACAATTTCCCTTCTCTGACATTCTTGTAGTCTTCATTCCATCCCACAGCATTTTGTACCAAAAAGCATGATGCGATTTCCAACGCTGAAGTGAAAACACACTGAAATGATCAAACTTTCTGAAGTACAAGTTTCACGGTTATTAAATAACATAAAAGGAGTCCTATCAAACAGGTACCATCTTGTTCTCAAAGTCAACAACACCAGGGGAAATTAATTTTCACGTGAACAGCTTCCTAACAACCACTCATGTTCACCTTTATCTGTGCAGTTCATTCAGAAAAACTGGATTTTTGGGAAATTTATGCTTAGAAACTTCCCATTGTTTGGAAATTATCATAGCACTGGAGACTGCTGCTGTCATATCGGTGCCTGCCTGGCTTCCTAAACAGTTTTCCTTTCTCTAGACTAACTGGGGATGAAATAATTAATGTGAAGGAGAGCTCCTGAGCAATTATTCTGTGCCAGGATAAAGCAGAGCTGAGTCTCCCAGGCCTCCCAAGCAGACATTCTTCTGGGAATCCATCCCTTCTAACCCTTAGGCTGCATGGATCTGCTTTGGACTAAAAGAGAATTTAAACAAAAAAGATAAATCTGTTGATTAAAAGGAATTATTCTAACACTCTGAAGCTGGAAAAGGAATATGGTATCAGTCTCTCTGCAATTTCTTTGCTCAAGTCAAACCTTAGAGCTCTTTTCCTATTTTTTTTTTTCTGCAAGGAAAAAAATGTTTCACAATTCAAAACCAGAAAAAGAAGAGTAGCTTTGTCCATTTCCAACATCTAACAAAACGCTATTTTATTACATGAAATCTACCTCACCAGTGAAAACAATATTAATACATATTATAAAAATGTATCATTGCTTATGGAAAATCTTTTTCCCACGGTGGTCCAGAAGATTTTCACCACTGGTTTCAACAGCGGAAGAGCCAAACTTCATAATAATCAAATGAAAGCCCTGCCTTGGGCAGAATTTCGTAAAGAATAAGGATATTTCTCAAGGATATCTTAATACATGGATAATAGAAGGTAGAAAGCAAAGCAAGTGTTTATACTGAAATCACACACTAAAGTATTGCCCAACCATTAATTCCATACAAATATGCAACTGGCAAGAGAAAACAAGGAATAAAGCATTTGTGTTTTTATTTATACCGTATTCTTGCAATGAACACACAGGAAAGAGGAAGATTGAAGGCCATGGTTTTGTACAGGAGGGGCACACTCAGCTCAGTGTTATTCAAATATTTTTGCCAATACTACAAATAAAAGTTAAATATACTCTACCATGAACCTAACTTACAGAAACATCATTAATCACTTGTTTCTCTTTCCAAATTTGTATTGGAATCCCATGTGGGGAATGTGAGCATCAACCTCTTGAAAGTTTTGAGGATTCTGGACATGGCTTAAATTTTATAATGTTATTTAGGCTGAAGCATCAGCTGGACCGTGTTAATGTTCCAGGGGCAGGAAAACGGGGGACATTTGTGCCAGAGCGGGGAGGAAGATCTCACAGTCACAGATAACTCCACATCTGCCTTGGGAGAAAAGCATCCAGCTCACAACAACAGCCAGCCTTAAATCTCTCTGAAAAACAAGGATTTACCACGGCAAAAAATACCTCAAACTCCTGTTCTGATGCCCATAAACGGTGTCAAGGTTGAATTCTGCTGGGAACAGGATGAGCTCCTGGGTTTTATTTCTGAGGCAGTAACAGGTGAGGTCAATGCGTTATTGGACATCCCATGACGCACATTTAATTTAAACAGAATTATGTTGGCTGCATTATTGTGATGCTGCCTCTCAAGCACTGCAAAACGAGCTCAGAATAATATTCAGTTTCTTCAAATCCGAGTGAAACTTGGCCATCCATGGAGGTTAAACTTCCCCAAGGCCTGCCCTAACAAATATCAGCACTGATCCTTCTTTGGGAGAGGAAAAGGAGCTGGGAAAGCACAGGGAGGCCAAGACAGACCTTTCTACTCTCTACCCCAAGTCCGCTGCACATGTGTGTGAGTGAGATAACCAAAATATTCATTAACTCTTAATTAGTGAGATGCTATTCCTCTACATTCAGCCTTTCTACTTAAACATGAGGCAACCTCCAAAGAGCTCAACTCTGGCATGATTCACATTTCAACAAATGACCTCAGCTTTGAAAATAAACAGGAATCGTAAGGGCTGAAGTGAAGCAATCTGAGGCTTGAAAACAAGTCTCACTCACATTCTGTCACTTAGACAATTTCATAGCAGCTTTAGCCAACAACTTTTATAAAAATGCATAATATTCCACAATATTCCCCAAATGTTGAGCCACAAACTGCAAGAATTTTTTCTTGGTATCACTGAAAAATAACTTAGAGACTCATGACTTGAGCATTTTAGAACAAAGTCTAAGAATTTCTTAGCATGTGTTTGCAGCAAACTAGAATCTAATTTTCACTTAATTTCCTCTGCCTAGGAAATTCAGTCATGCTTTGCTTAAATTATTTCCCATTTTCAATAGAAGGAATGGGAAGTGATATCCAAAAGACATTCATTTAATTCTTATGTTTTATGGGGGGGTTTTGATTTTTGGGGTCTTTTTGGGGTTTTCTTGTGGTGGTTTTTCTTTTTGGTGTGTGGGGGGTTGGTTTTTTTTGGTTGGTTTTTGTTTGGTTGGGGTTTTTTGTTTGTTTTTGTTTTGTTTTTTTTTACTGAGGGAAGATGAGGAATGAAATTGTTTGGTGCTGCTGATTTACAGAATTCCACTCCATTGCAGTTTAGAATTCCTCTTAAGCCTCATTACTCTTGGCGTGGAGCATGGAATATCTGTGACCAGCTCTCAGCGCTTTCCAGGATGAGATCTCTGAGGAGCGTGAGGTGAGCTGCCAGCACGAGTGAAATTAAAAACAAACATGCCCCGAATCAGGTAACATTTGGCTGCCGTTGTCGATGATTTTTTGCATTGTAGGTAAGGAAGAGGAGGGAAGAAAGTGGCTCCATCATCCACCTGAAAGTCAAAGCCAGTTTTCCAAAGGCAGCAGGGAGCTGGGGATGGATGCTGCCTGTCAGAGTCACTGGCATGGCCTCTCACAGTCAGAGGCTTTTCAAAATACCTGAAATATTGATGCATTTCTTGCTGCACAATTCATATTTAAAATGAAGCAACTGGAGAATATGCAGTTGCCATAGAGGCAGCCTGACAGGAACTCACTCCACTCGCTGAACTCTGGCAAGGACAAGGAATGAAGCAGAGTCATTAAAGGTGCTCCAAATAAAAAAATCTGACGTATTTTCCTCTTCAGCCACACAGCATCTGCACACATTTCCACATATCAGTGCCATGAGACCAGCCCGGTTTCATTGTGTGTGTATATGGATTTACATATTATATATATATGTAATTATTATATATGTGTCTGAGTTATCAGTGAGCTGCGTGTGAAGATACTGGCAGACAAATGACACAGACCCAGCCAGAGATCCGGGGACTTGAAAAGTGTTGTCACACTAATCTCAAACTAGAAGATGTTGAAGAGAAACTAAGACCAGTCTTCAAGTTGAGACCTCAAGTGCAGCCCAGGCTTCAAATTCAAATCTGATTAGAAATAATTAGTTCTTCAGGTAAATTAAAAAAGACTTCTGTGAATGCATGAACACCATTAAGGTACTGTTACTAAAAGCAAGCATGTGATAAGAGCTGTGCAGTGTTTTCATTTTATGTGAATTAAACCACAGAAACCGGGGGGAATTTCTCTGTCAGCATCCATGGGCTCTGCAGCTGACAGTCCCAACATTTGCTATGTCCCACCCATCAGCCAAGCTAATGAAACTCATCATTTTGATAACTCACCTATGACGAGGTTATCGTGCTGAAATAGAAATCATCAAGCATGCTGTAAACAGTGATTTACAGACTTTCTTTTATTTACCCTTTCCACATTTCTGCAGTAAGAGACTGACAAGGAACAAAAAAATATCCTCCTTCAAACCTGACTCTGAAGGACCTTGATACCCTTGAATGTGTTACCCAGATTCTGCAGGGACCCGTTTGGATTTCAAACACGTCCTTTTTGTTTCTGCACGGTGGAGCTCCACTCTGGGCACCCCACCCAGCCAGTATTTCACACAAAACAGGGATGTTTGCTCAGGCTAATACTTCATACATAAATTGCCTCAGAGGAAGCAGACCATCACCACAAAATAAATGACAGAACACACTCAGATGTGTGACTTTTAGTGACTTTTAGTGACTTTTAGTGAGTTTTAGCCTTGGAAGTGCTCCCTGCTGGGCTGGATTTCACGAGATTAATGATAATCTCCATGAGCAGCAGCCCGTAAATCACATTTCCTTGGCTCTGGGCCAGCACAGGTGACTCTGGCAGGTGCCATGGCTCACCCTTCCATCGGTTCTGTCCTCTGGCAATCACTCAGCTGGACGCATTCCCTCTCCCATGGAAGCACTGCCACGGCCAGGACACACGGATTGTCCTTCAATCTCACCCTGGGAGGTGACAACTCACAGAACCCCCAGCTGAAATGGATTCCTCTCATACAAACATTTTTTTCCCCAGCACGTCAGGTAGGACAGGACTGACGCAGCTCTTCACTCTCAGTCCTCATCAAGCCTTTTGAAGGGGAAGATAAACAGCTCATTAAAAAAAAAGAAAAAGTGCTTTTGCCAATATGTCTCAGGCTTCACGGTGTCTCTGTGCCTGAAATCAATGTATCAACTATTTCTATACTTGATTAAAAACCAAACCTCCTGCAGGCACCCTCACACCTTTCCCCAGTCCCTTCACTGGGGATGGCCAAACTCAGGAAAAACCAGAGCAAACATTTTTCAATGGGGGATTTTCCTGCCCAGAGGTGTTGCCCAAAGAAATCCAGCTCTAAAAGCTTATTTAAAAACAAACCCTAAACTACCTAGAAATAAAGAACACAATTTTATTAAGCAGCAATTATTCCATTTCCCTGTCTGGGCTGAACACCCCTCTTGCTAGAAAGGTGTTTCATTTTTTTTTTCACAACAGCTTTATATGAGGCACCTCTAGAGGCTTCCATAATCTCCAGTTCAATCCCTTTTTTTTATTCTCCTAACTCATTACAAGCCCTCTCTTTTCTAACAAGTTCTCCCATCCCTTGGCATGTATCAGATCCCCTCTACTCTGATCATTTTAACAAAACAGAGACATTTTTTTCTTTCCAGCCCAAGAAGCATCCTTGTTGCTTTAACCTGGAGGGTTTCTGTTTGTCCCTCTGCTCCGTGCCTGAGCAATGTTTTCACTGGAGAGGCAATGAAGAAGAAAGTGCCTCCTACTCCTGAATCTCTCAATTGAACTTACATTTTCTGGGTCTTTTGAGCAGCACGCTCAACTGAAAATGCCTCATTTTCTGCCCACTCAGGGTGAAACAAGTCCTCTTTCATGCCCAAACACCAGCCTGCTTTTCTGGTGATGCCTCCAAATCCTACACCTCCCGTTATGTAATATTTACCATTAGCCCATTACTTCCCTGCAGGATTTATGGTCACGATGTAACTTCTGCGAGCTCTTTTCCTGCAAATTGGATGACAAATGAGAGTATTTTTAAACACTCATTCCCTCATCAGCAGAAGACCCAATACGTGATGCAACACACTAACCTTTTCCAGATCTGTTAGACTCATTAGGAAGACTACTACACTTTCCCAGGGTTAGGGTCATCAAAATATTTTGTACTCATGAGACGAACAGAAAGTTCCAACTTTTATAAGGGAGAAACATCACCAGCTAAATTACAAAATAACCTGTTCTGAGCCCAGCTTTTATTGGTGCTTAGTGCTCAAGACTCAAACTGCATCTTCTGCCCCAGCTGCCCTTAGTTCCTTATCTCCTACAGCAAATACTGCAGGATAAAATAAAAAATTTGGCATTTCCCTACTGAGTAGTCCATTCTTTCCATTTCATCTGCTGATAACCAAGATAAGGGAGTACAAACCATTATTGAGAAATCCTGTTTAGAAAGGAAGGCATGTCATCTTGAAGAAGTGGCAAAAATATCCAACAATGCAGCCACTGGTGAAAGTTTATGACAGAATAAAACCAAAACCAGCTGAAAATAAAATCTAGAGATATGTTACTTTATTGTTTTCTTATTGTGGTAGAGAAAATAAAGTGACCCTAAAGACTTTAGGTGAGTAATAAAGTGAACCTAAAGCCAGGAGGTGAACTCTGAATCCGAAAAGCCACATAAACCAGCATGGAGTGAAAGAGTCTCTGAGACTGAATCCAATCCATTTTTTTGTCAGAAATGCACTTGCCTTTTAATTTTTCTATTTATACCGAGTTCTCGAAGGTGTTTCAGACATCTCTAAGGAAGATGTGTGACTCTGTGAGGTAAATTTGAATCATTTATGCCTGGAGACACTACAGAGTGTTACTTGAAAGGACAACTTCTGTTTTTATGGTCACGCTCAAGACAACCCCTGTTTTTCTGAGTGGATCAATCAGAAAACCTCCTCTTGGTTTAGCACGGGCACAGAGGCGGGGAGGAAAGGAGCTGATGGCTTTTGCTGCAATCTTGCAGGAAGACCCACAGATGGGACTGGCTGAGGATTCGTGTCCGACCCCGGACAAACCCATCCGTGATATCCCCCGGCTCTCCGGGCTCCAAGGCCCCTGCCCAGGGGTCAGCCCCTCTCGGGCAGGCAGGAGGCACAGGGAGGAGCTGGGAGCACTGGGAATATTTGGTGGCACCACATGGGGCACGAACCCAGCTTCAAACAGCTTAAATCTACCAGGAAAAGCACATTAACAGCAGCAGGCAGAGCAGAGCACTCTCAGGGTGTTTTATGCAGCATTAGCAACAACTCACAAGGAAATCCATCGCTGACATCCACGTGGATTAAATTACTGCTAATTGCTAATGCAGTCTGTGATCTGTTTGCAGTTGGATTTATGAATATTTTCAAGGTGGGCTTTTTCCTCACACACACACACAGTTTCCATCGGCTTCACCGCAGTCTCTGACTCTAAATAGGATTCCCAGGGGATCAGAGGGCTGGGTGGTGCTTCCAGTGCAACTCCCCCGCCCCAAAGAAAGGAGAATTTCAATGCACTATGCTCAGCAGAAAAAAAATAAAAATCAGTTATTGTGGAAGAATGAGCCTCAGAAACATGCATTTCCTACCTGGGTAATTCTCAGGGCAAATGGATACCAAGAAAATAACAAATGCTTTTGCCAGTATCACCTTTCAATCATTTTAAAGCTTCCCAAGTGTGTTAGAAAACTCAACTAACCACCTTGTATGTTAATATTATAGCCTGAAGTACAATCACATGATTTTGTCTGTACTTCAAATACCCATGTTTGTTTTATTGATGTCAATATTCTCTAAAAAGCCAAATAACTAAGAGCCTGTGTTTTAAGTTTTTCACTACGGATTAGGGAACAAGAGAATTTTCCAGTGCTGCTGGCGAGCAAATTACATTTTACACTCCAATAAACTGGCACAAGTGATACTCTAGACACAGACATTACATGGACATCCCTTCCCCAGGTGAGGCTGACCTTGAGAATACGGACTTTAAACATTCCTAGACGGAAGCAGTCCCTAAAGATCAAAGCCAGGTAAATCCATGGGGATCTGTAACACAAAACAGCCCAAGCTGAGGATGCTGTGATGAAGGGGAAGAGATGAGAAAGGACTTTTCTGACAGGGGTGTCTGACAGGCATTGCTGCAGCAACTCTTCATTTGCTCACGGTGCATCTAATTAGGAGCTGAATGAAAACCAAAACATCCCTGTCAGAGAGGCACACTCGTTTTGGTCTGACTGTGCCATACAATAACACACAATCCCACAATGGCTCCCACCCTTCCCATCGTTTGTAAAACAGAAGTGAGCCAGGTTTTTAGTGCTCAGTGACCACGGGAATCGGAGCAGCTTCACTCTATCCCAAGGGTTTGGGGCAGAGCTGCGCAGCAGCTGCAGCCAAGGGCCACGTCCAGCTCTGCACTGGAGCCACGTGGAGCACCACAGGTTTGGGATTTGGGAATCCCAGTGTGCCAGGGAATTGAGCAGCAGTGGCCCCACAGGCTGTGCTGCCCCCCGAGCCCTCCCAGCTGCGAGGAGCCGAGGCTGTGTTGGACACAGGTTGGTTTTCCAACAGCTCTTCCCTTCCCCTGCCTCTTTTTCTTCTTTTTTTGCACAGCTAAGTGCATTCAAATCTCAGATTTACTGCTAAGAAATGGTAGTGTAACCCACATGGAGCACCTGAGATGCAAGCGAGCATTCTCTTTTGACACACAGCCACACGTAGCAGTAGCTGCAGTAATTCCATCATTGGAGGATTCGGATTTATAGGATCAATTCCCCGTGCCTGTAGGGCGGAACAGGAGCTCCCTGTGCTCTCTTTTGCACCCTGTAGCAAAGCCTACTCCAGAATGAGAGAACTTGGGTAGGTGTGATCCCTGCCTTCCCATTCTCCTGGTGACACCGAGCCCAGGGTGCCCGGGAGATGGACTGCACCCACCCCACGGCCCCGGGGAGGGGCTGCCTGGGGCTGCGGGTCCCCTCTGTGCCGAGGGAGCCTCGGGCAGCCACGAGCCCACAGCCTGGTTCACCTGGGGATTGATGGGATGGGATGGGATGGGATGGGAATGCTGCTCCCATTTGGCAGAGCCCCCCAGAGTGGGCTCTGACCCTGCTGAGCTCAGAGCCCAACCCGCAGTTGGTTTCTGGGAAATATTTCCACTGGTGAATTTATGGCTCTGGGCAAGGACCATCCTCCCGGTGAGTAAACAAAACACGGACAAATAACAGCGCTCCGAGTGGGAATGTGTTCAGGATTATTCCACAACGAGGCCTATTGGGACAAAAATTCGGGATGTGTTGGAAACCTCCCGGAGCTGAGAGCCAAGGGGTGGATATCCCTGGGGAATGCATGCTTCAGGTTTAATTTGCTTCGCAAGGAAAGGCTGCTGTGCTCAGCCTGGTTTGCACTGCAGCCACACAAATGAGGCTGGAGTTCCATCAGGGATTGCTCCGAGGCTGCTCTCCCATCAAAATCCCACAGAATGGCGCTCTGCCAGCTCCTTCTCAAATCCTTCTCTTTCTCATTTGTGAGCTGGGAAGAAACTAGAGCTCACAAAATGAGCGAGTAATCCCTGAGCTCCTAACAGCACAATCAAAAGAAAATTCGCCAGGATTTGCAGATATGGCCATTAATTTTTTTTAAAGCAAGTTGGAGGCGAATCTTTCTGCCTGCTTTTGAAGTCAGGATTTTCTGTCTCTTCTCCTCTTTTCCTTTTTCACTTTAGAGGTTCTTTCTCACTCCCAGTGGTTTTTATGGCTTTCCTTTCTGAACCACCACCTGTTTTCTACAGCAATCAGAACAGACCTAGTGAGTGCTGTGTTCATTAACTTCATTGGCAGCTCCTGGAAGCCGAGTTCCTCCATTCTCATTAATTACTTATCCTGTGCCATTGTCCAACCGATAATGTTAAAAAAAAATTTGCACTGTTGAGTTACAGACAAAATCTGAAGCGCTAATTTTACATTTTGAGGTTATTTTTAAGGCTTCTTATTAATGAATCTCGTTTTTTAACAGGCACTAACAGGGTGAAGCAAAGAAGGGCAGATTCCTTCATGAAGATTTATGGGCAACCAAAGCCAATCTTAGCGAATTTTAATGAAGGTTTTCATAATTATGGGCATTTCTTCTAAATGAATTTCTCATTCTGTCAGTTCAACCTGGATTACTTCAGACAAAATCTACATTTCTTTACATGATTTTGTCTCTCCATCCATTTCAGACTCCCCTGGGATGCCAAGGCCACCTCTTTGCTGGGAAAGGGAAGCAAAACCAATCAAGATCCGTTTCTGCAATGTGTGTTTTTAGGGAATAACCAATCCCTGGAGGGAATCAGAGGCATGAAGCGCTTTCTTTCCAGGCTGGAAGAGAGCAGGATCTCACCTACATCCAGTCTAGCACTGCCATCTGCCGGGAGCTGCAGCTCTGGGAAATCCCTGGCAAAACCACCCTCGTTTGGAGGGCGTTCACCAGTTCGTCAACCAAAATGCTAATTAAAAAGGAATGGTGGTTTAATTTTAAACAGATATTAATCGCTGTAAGTAAATTCAGGGCAGGTAAAGGCGATTTGAGCAGTAATTTCCATCTTTTCGCTATTGCTACCTATTGAGCTCTAATTCTGCTTCTGCAAGGTTTCAGAGAAGAAATAGCTGAGGTGTTTTCTCAGGTGTACTTTAGATCAAAATTAAGCAAATGAACTCATCCCAGCCCAAGCTACACTGAGGCTTCCACAAGACTCACAGGTCCAGTGCTGGCTGTGACCAAAATCCATCTCTGCTTTTTGCTTTTATGTTTTACCTCAGTTTGAGAGAAACTGGAAAGTTCAAAAAAAAATGAAAAAAAAAAAAAAAGAAACCAAAACCATTAATTCATAATTGTTTAATAAAATAATATCAGCTAGATTAGATTCCCTGAAGTTTTCTCTCTCCCATCCCAGTAAATCTCACTCACTAAATTGTGCCAACCCATTCCTTAAGGTGATGCCTGGGCCTCCTCTGGCTGGGACACAGCTCCTGGAAAAAGCTGGGCAGGGAGGGGTGGAGGCAAAGCAAAAGGGAATTTTGTGCTCAGAAATGACCACAAGACAGGTCTGGATACCAAAAACCGGGAGACAAAACAGGGAAATTCTTGGTACCAGTTTATGACAGTTTTTTGCCATCATTTCTCCAAAAGAAAGAACAAACAAATGTGGTCACTTCTAGTCCAGTTTATCATTAGGCATCTACATAGGCAATGAAGAATTCAGCAAAATTACCCAGTTTTCATCATTTCCAAGTGACTAAATCTTAATTTGAAGTGTCCACATCTTGCCAGCAGCCCCCAGTGACAGAGAGGACAGCTGGGGACAGTGACACACTGGTGGCTGCACCCCTGCTCTTCTCCATCTTCCCTCCCTGACTTCCCCTCAAATTGTCCTTGGGGCAGGAAAATGTGTTTAAAAGCAATTCCCAGCCAGGGAAGGGGAGGATTTATGAATCTTTCTAAATCCCAGCTTTTTTAAGGCACAATCTCCAAAGGCAGCGGGTCAAGGCTCTGAAATCTCCATCCTTTCCATATTTGTGTGAATTCCATCCTTGGAGCATCTTTCCTACGCTGACAGTTTGAGGAAAGCAGGTTTTTAAGGGCCTCATTCCAACCCACAATATTGTGATACTTTGATTAATTCCCAGTTCCAGCATGAACCATCACTTGGTTTAGACTCTCCTGAGGCCTTGTTTTGGTACTCTACCCCTATAAAATTTACAACTTTGTCTCATCCCTGGATTCACAGTTTCTTACTCCTTTTCTCTTCTCCCCTCTCACCCCACTCCACACATTTAAGAGTAGAGAGCTCGAACGTTTCTCAATTACAATATTTATCCAAGGTTTCCATTTCATTATCACACATGTCTCCCCCATTCTCTAGGCAAGCTCTAGCTCTCATTTTCCTGCAAGACAATCTCAAATTATTTATCCTATTTGGAGTAGTCCTGGCAACCAAGTTTCAGTAGACTCCAAGGAGCAGTGGTGTCTTGAGATGAAATTCCTCACTCAAATCCTGCAATATGCTCCTTTCTGAGCACAGGCAGAAAGCCCATTAACCTGAACAGATGGGAGGCAGTCTGTGGGCAGGCAAAATCTGTTAGAGCAAAAACTTTGAACACACCAAAAAAATAATTTAAAAAATCTGACTCACAGGCCTGATAAAAATCACAAGACTGGCTTCAGATATTCCCTAAATTTTAAGAGGAAACATGTCTTTTAGAGAAAGCAGACACATGATCCTTTTAATTTGTTGTGTGCTTTTGACTCCCCTCAAAGGCAGCGTACGCAGATTTATTTGAGATGAGATCTGGGATCCTTCCTTGTTCACAAAAGCTGGAACCCTAATTAAAAAACAACAGCAAAAACGATGCTTACAAGGAAATACAAGCTCTTGGAATACGGGCGCAGCCAATGACCTCTGCTGGTTTTTCTGAAGGAGCGGAAAAGCAAACCCAGCTGGGATGGACCAGGCTTTGCAATTCCACTGCAGAACAACCTCACAGGAAAACGTTAAGGACACAAACGAGGCCCAAGGAATGTTTTGTTGCATTCATTAACTGCTAAACTTCCTCGAAGGTACAGGAATGTTTGCTTTCATCTCCAAACTCGCTGGAACGTGTACTTTGGATCGAGAAACTGAGCCCATGTTTGTGAAATTGTCACGGCTTGGAAATGAAGAAAGAGGCATGAAATTCCCAAACCCAGCAGGAGTGATTAAAATCTGCCATTGTTCTTTCAGCTGGGATCTCCCTTTTCCCAGGGCGGTGCTGTGGGATCTTCTCGAGTGACCTGCTGGGGCTGCTGCAAAGCAGCTGGGTCTCCCAATGGCAAAATTCTTTATTTTATACCAAAATTGCACCCTTATTCTCACACTTTCCCCCCAACCCTGCTAAAAAAGTGTTTTTTATGAAGTGAAATCCAGCCAGACTAAAGCAACACGTTGGATTTGCTTTCTGCTCTCCTCCTGCTCCCTTCAAACCGTGCTCCCCCTCTCCCTGCTGATTTCTAGCACACGTCAGGGGGCCAACACCAGCTCTTTTCCCAGTTTCCTTTCCTTTCCTTTCCTTTCCTTTCCTTTCCTTTCCTTTCCTTTCCTTTCCTTTCCTTTCCTTTCCTTTCCTTTCCTTTCCTTTCCTTTCCTTTCCTTTCCTTTCCTTTTTCCTTTTTCCTTCTATTTCCTTTCCACTTCTCCTTTCCTTTCTTTCCTTTTATCTTTTCCCCAGGTGTTCCAAGGGTTTATTGCTGTCCTGCTCCAAGGATGGCCAGCAAAGTCAAACAAAAAACCTGTGCCACCAATTTTGTCACAGTTTTGTGCAGCTCTACCTCCACTGGCGAAGTTTCTGTTCCATGTTCAATTTTTCCAGCCCCAGGTGCCCAGCCTGGAGCTGGGCTGCCGGGGGATGTCTGTGCATGCCTGTATATAAATTATTTATATATGTGTACAAAATATACGTGCGGTTAGAGGTCTGCAAGGACACAGGTGTCCCTTTTCCTTTCATAAAATCCACTTTTCCTCGATAAACCCCTGGTTTTCCTTCAAAGAGTGCAGGTCAGAGCCCAGAACCCCCATTTTTTTTTGGCATTCTGCAAACAATCATCACTGGGACAGGATGGACTCAATGGAAACTCCCTCAACAACCACTCCACACAAACCTCCCAAGAAAGGCAGAGGGGAAAATACCCACAATGATGGGGATTTACTATTTTTAAACCTTCTGTTCCAATGATTTACAGCTTTCTGCACCAAGCTTCATTGGACTTTTCCCAAGCTTCCCATTCCCAGTGAAATTCATCCCAGAATGCCCAGGCATGTGCAGTCAGTGGAAATCTGTGGAATTCTCCACACCACGACAGTGAGAGGATGAAGAGAGGGATGCAGGAGGAGAAAGGAGTTGGGAATGAAAGGACCAGTACAGCAAAAGAGACACAGAAAATGATTTTTCCTGCTGGCCCAAGAGCATTTGTGCTGTCAGAGGAAAGGCAGGGGCAGGCAGGGACGGCCCCTTCACTTTAAATGACAGCAGCAGTAGGTGACCTTAGAGAAGCACAGAAATGGATCCACAAAATCCAACTTGATGCAATTTGTAATTCACACAAATAACACAGTTCTACAGGGCTGCATCTTGTTNACTTTTTCTTTAAAAAAAAGAAAATAAGGGAAAGTTCTTCCATATGGAAGAAAATTACAGCAAATGGCTGTCATGGCTTTTAGCAAGTGTTTCTTTTTTTTAAATAAGGATACAATTATATTTAGCAAACTTCAGAAAAACTTTTTTTGGAGTAAAATGTGTGCTAGGCCTGTAGAGTCCAATATTCCCTGTGGAATTGAACTCCCCATCTCTCTGGAGATCGTTATCCCCAAATTGATGCAGGTTGTCAAGTTATTGGTCAATATTGGTCAAGTTATTGACCAATAACCGGTCAGTTATTGCAGTGCTGTGATCTGAGACCAATGAAACGATGAACAAACAAATCCTAATTTTAATTTTTTTAAAATTTTAATTCCAAATGAAACCTTCAGCATTTGGTTGGAATGAGGACAGAATAGCGAGGCTGGGTTTGTTAATGCCACAGGGTGAGAAGGTTAAAGATGAGCTCCGAGTCATCAGCAGCGTTCTCAGCCCCAAAGTCTGGCATTCTGAAATCCCAAATGCCATTGCAAAAAACCCTTTAAAGAAACCTTTAAAATTCGGGTGAGGACAAGGCTTGGGAGGTTGGGATTTGTGAGGAGAGGATCAAACCTGCCACGAGCTAAGGGAAGGACAAAAAAAGGAGGAGAAAGAACTTTGAGAAGTTCATGCAAATAATTGAGCTCTCTTGTTCTCTCTCTTCAAGAAATTTCCAAGCAGGTCAGTCCTTAGGCCAGAGAAAAACCACAATTTACATAACCTATTTCACCATGATATACACGTTCCTTCCTCTGAGAAATATCAGACTACAAAAGGAATATGCTAATGTTTCCTGGTTTAATTTTAAGCATTNATCTTAATGTATTTTTGTATCTTTTTATCCGTATAAAATATATTTATATATTGTATATATTTAGACCCCTCTTATATTTATACATTTCTGTCCAGTAAAATGTTTTANTTGACCAATAACCGGTCAGTTATTGCAGTGCTGTGATCTGAGACCAATGAAACGATGAACAAACAAATCCTAATTTTAATTTTTTTAAAATTTTAATTCCAAATGAAACCTTCAGCATTTGGTTGGAATGAGGACAGAATAGCGAGGCTGGGTTTGTTAATGCCACAGGGTGAGAAGGTTAAAGATGAGCTCCGAGTCATCAGCAGCGTTCTCAGCCCCAAAGTCTGGCATTCTGAAATCCCAAATGCCATTGCAAAAAACCCTTTAAAGAAACCTTTAAAATTCGGGTGAGGACAAGGCTTGGGAGGTTGGGATTTGTGAGGAGAGGATCAAACCTGCCACGAGCTAAGGGAAGGAAAAAAAAGGAGGAGAAAGAACTTTGAGAAGTTCATGCAAATAATTGAGCTCTCTTGTTCTCTCTCTTCAAGAAATTTCCAAGCAGGTCAGTCCTTAGGCCAGAGAAAAACCACAATTTACATAACCTATTTCACCATGATATACACGTTCCTTCCTCTGAGAAATATCAGACTACAAAAGGAATATGCTAATGTTTCCTGGTTTAATTTTAAGCATTTTTATCTTACTATAAATTCGTAGATTAAAACTAGATAGGGCAGAAAAATCATTGCAAAAACACAGGTCATTTAACCGAACACAAAAAAAAACCCCTAAAATCACAATTTTAGAGGCACAGGGGAACAAGAAAGTGCCTGTAAGAAAACTGGCATGTACTCTTAGGTCAAGCAATTTATTTCCCTCTATACAAATTCCTCTCTCAATCAAAAAAGAACAGCATTACTTCAAAAAAAGGATTTCCCAGCTAGGGGGGAAAAAAAATCAATACAAGGTTTTGATTAGGGAATATATTAAACCAAAATTGTTCTGTTCCTTTATCAACACATGGCAGAAGTGACCATGGGTCTGAGTGACTCTCAGAACAGAAAAAACCATCATTTTTGACGATAAATGATCATAAATGATCATTTATGCCCACTTTTAACATATTCCATGCAATTCCCAGTCATTACCGCAACTGAAGCGCATCCCACAAGAAAGATGTGCCTGATTGCTCAAGATCATTTGGGTAGAATGAGGAATAAAAATCCCAGTGCAGGTAGTTAATCTAGGGACCCATTAGTGCTCTTAACGTGCTCCCCTATTGCTGACCTGGGCTTTGAAAATAGGAAATCTCAGGGACATATTTATTATTGATGAGCAATTCGATGAGGATTTGATTTGCAGCAGGTGAGAACGGGGAATAGAAAAAGGATTATACAAGATAACATTTGGGAAAATACAATTTTTGAAATAGAAATAAGGAAATGGGAGAGCATTTGGCTTCCTGCACCTTCATTCTCATAACTTATATATTTTAAAGCCTCACGTGTTCCAATAAAGTAACAGATTTTTTGGGGACTTTATTACTTCTGGATGCTGAGGGTTCGCAGCGTTGCATAAATGATCTAGACAAAAACGATTACCTCTATTTTTCATTACTTTCCTGACTCTGGGGAGGCTGGCTTTATCTTCCCCAGGATGAAAAAAGAGGAATTACCACAGCAAAAAGGCCATTTCTCACTCCATGTTGTCCCCAGGCTCAATTTATGTTGCAGCTCCAGCCTGGCTTCAATGAGTATTTCCTTATCATTTCTCACCCTTTTGTAATGCCAGCATCACCTTCCAAAATGTCATCATCCTTTGCCTCTACTTGAAATCTAAAAGCATGATTATTTCACACAGAGATGTCTCTATTGTGCTAGAAAATATAAAGAATGCCCTCAAATAGGCTCGAAAATGGAAATTATCAGCCCCATAATCTCCTCTAGCCTACAGAATTAACACAGCAAAGAATTCATAACAATGGAAAATCCTGCATCAGCTGGTCAGGGGTGAGCCCCTGCTTTTAGAGAAGTCCTTTTGTCCGAGATTTAGTGATTATGGCCACAGCTAAATTTGCTTTAATTAGAAAAACGTCAGTCCAGGTGGCACTGCATGAAAGCCTGCGGAGAAAAAAGCGGAAAGGAAATAAAAAATCCAGAGCAAAGGAACGCCACAGCTGATTGCGCTGAGAGGGGACATCGGAGGGATGGGACAAATGGAGCTCCTTGGAATGGGAGCAGGAGGAGCGCAGGGATTGCGCGAAGCCGGTGACCCACGTGCGTCCCTGTGTGCCTGCACTGCTCCTCACACCCCGGTGCATCTCATTATCCTCTCATTTGCATCCCTCCCAGCGGCCCTGGAAGTGGCGCAGGGCGGTGAAACCAGGACACGCTGAAGTTCTGCTGCCATCACCCCCGGCTGCGGCAACGACCTGGGCACAGCTGATGTTGGAGGATTTGACCTCCTGTATTTCCATGTGTCTGTAATCCTGTGATTCTGGTGTCACTCTGGACTCCACACAGGCTGCTGAGCTGCCTTTCTCTGGTTTTTAGACACAACAATTCCTCTCTAAGCCCAAAACTCAAGGGCACCTCACTGTCCCAGGCCCTGAGATGTGGAAACAGCAGTGAATTAATTGGGGGGAGCAAACTTGGGGTGATTGACTTCATTACCTGGAGCTGTAATTGGAGGATTAAACCTCAATATGCAAATGGCCAGAACTTATAAAGTATGAAAAACCCAGAACCTTATAAAAAACTTATAAAGTGTGAAAAACCCATACTCCACTGTCCATTTTGGGTGCAGCCCCTGGGTGGGCTGTGCCTGCCCTAAATGCACCTGAAGCCCTTCAATAAATAATTGCTCTTTATTCTCTTAACCGTGCCCAGCCTCTGTTTTAGGTGAGCCCGTTCAAGGTGTCACAGCAGCACCCAGAACCACCAGGGCTTCCACACAGCACCTTGCTGGTGCATTTTAAATCAGTGAATTTATTCCATTTTAAGAGAGAATCTCTGTTTTCCTTCCCCTGTGAACATAGATGGATCCAAATTCATTTTACACCAATTTCCTTTACAGCCACACAGTCTTATTAAAGCTGAAATATTGCTATGGAATTACAAGGTAAAAAAACCCAAACAACTCTACCCTTTAGAAAACTAAAGTTACGCCAAGTAATCTTTAAAACATCTTAAACTGTTCCAAGAGAATCAGCTTCCTAATCTGAAGAATTATTTCACATATCCCAAAAAGGCTTTAACTGGATTTAAGACCAACATTTGTTAAATGATGGCCTTCCAGATTTGCGAAAGGATGTGGATTTGTACATTCGAATAGCTGCCATATTTTAATTTATTCATGACAGAGGAGCAGTGTCCCACAGAATGGCCAAGGCAGGAGGGCTGTGCATGCCTGGCACACGGGGCAGGCATTTCCTGCCAGGCCAAGGCACTGCAGAGTTCTGTGGGTACTCCAAGAGCTTTTAGAGGTGAGACTGAAAGAGCAGAGTGCTCAGAATTCAACAAAAATGGGTTGAAGTTCATGTCCTGAGACAGCTGGAATTATTAACCATGCTGCAATTCTTTTGTCTCTGAGCCCTTTCCCCCACCCGTGTCTACAGTGCAGAGCAGCTGAAGGAATGAGTTTTTCACTTCCAGGCCTCCAGTGACACAGGGGTTTCCTCAAAAGCAACAATAAAGAGCCCCCCACAGATCCAGAATCCAGTACCACCAGTAATTCCTCAACAAGAGGATCCATATCGGAAATACTGACACAGGAATTAAACTGCTAACAACTGATGTCGTACACAAACATCTGCTGGTACAGGGGCTCACAATTACATTTTATCTTGGATTTATTGACTCCTGAAATAATTGGTGATAACAACGATGGATTATTCCATGAATTATTGTTACATCACTGAATTACAAAAGGGAATTTCGTTTCTGTAATTCTGTATCTTTTATCTTCCCTTCCTTTCCCAGCAGTTCTCCAGTGGGACTTTTTCTTGAGGATTTTGAAAAGAATAATGTTTGATTTCCTGGGTGACATTTCCCAAAATACCGTTTTGTTGCTTTTTGCATTCCTGACTTAATTATTTTGCAGTAACACCACGTTGTTTTTTGTGGCAGCCAGCTTTGTGAATCTGTAATTACACCAAGTGCTTACAAATATTACAATTGCAGATCCATTGCAATTCAGACATCTCCCATTTAAAGAAAGCCTTGCAATTTCTTCCAGAGTGTTGTTCCATCAATGTGTAATAATTGCTACTTTTTAAAAGCAGCATGAATGAAGAGAGGGGGAAATCCAGTGTGTGCTGCTCAGAAGAAAAATTCACGCTTTTTTTTTTATGTCCCCAAATCCAGCAAATGTGGTCATGAAAAAAACCCACAATCCACGCATATCCTCCCACACTGGCTTCACAGCAAGGACTGGCTATTTCCTATTATCTTTTTTATCTATTTCTTTGAATATGTTCAAATCTGGTTAATGAAATCGTGTTGCTTTCTTGTCCTTTAAGAAGTGACTTTTTTCAGTGATCAGCCCAAAGGCACGCACGGGTCCTAGAAATAGAGGGACCTTTGCAAGCAGAGCTGAATTCATTCTGCACACTCTGAGTCACCTGGAAGCCGTGGAGCCTCAGTTATGCAAGTCCCAAACCCAGCTGAAATCCTGATTTCACATCCATCCTTCCCCAGCCTGCTTACACACACCGCCTGTATATATAGAGATGCAAATCACTTTATTCCACTTCTCCTAAAGCTCCTGTGTGGTAAAGACAGGGAGATCTTCTGTCAGTTGGCTGAGCACAGATTGACTCCTGAGTAAGGAGGAAATTAAATCCTCCGTGAGGGAACAGTCATAACTGCGCTTTATTACATGGGAAGGAAGGGCCACACGTGAAAATTAAAATAAAAAATGCATTCAGACATGAATCATGGATTCATATTCCAAATATCCCCTTGTAATTGTCATGCTAAGGCGCTCTGAGCTGAATTCAGCGCACAAAGTGGGTTTATTTTATCTCCTTGCTCACACAGCCGTGTTTTCTGACAGATGGAAGGTGAGTAACCGGCCGTGGGCTCTCCCTGCAGCAGCAGCAGCTCACAGAATGCACCTTCCCGGTGCCCAGCTGACTCAGACGCTGCCACCCGGAGCAAAAGCCACTCTGCCCAAATGCCACACGGAAAATGAAAACGCTCCGGCACGTTTTCAGCAAACAATTCCTGTCGGAGACAGAGCGGGGAGAATCCATCACCCGCGCTCCAGCACGGGGCTGAGCAGCGGCAGAGGCCAGGGCAGCAGCGTTGCTGTGCTTCTCGCCCCGGCACGGCCTGGCTGCGTGGGAATGTTGGTGCCAAGCCCGTGGTCAGCCGGCCTGGGCAGCGGGCAGGGAGCAGGGACACGGCCAGCGCGGGCTGGCACCATCCCGGCAGCACCGCACGGGGACAGCGTGGTGGGAATGCCAAAAAACCCAAATGCTTCCACACCCTGGCATGGTGCAGCTCTGCAGGGTACACTGGGAATGTCCATGGAATGGTGCAGCTCTGCAGGGCACACTGGGAATGCCCATGGAATGGTGCAGCTCTCCATGGCACACTGGGAATGCCCATGGAATGGTGCAGCTCTCCATGGCACACATGGGATCCCCATGGAATGGTGCAGCTCTGCAGGGCACACTGGGAATGTCCATGGAATGGTGCAGCTCTCCATGGCACACATGGGATCCCCATGGAATGGTGCAGCTCTCCATGGCACACTGGGAATGTCCACGGAATGGTGCAGCTCTGCAGGGCACACATGGGATCCCCATGGAATGGTGCAGCTCTCCATGGCACACTGGGAATGTCCACGGAATGGTGCAGCTCTCCATGGCACACATGGAATGTCCATGGAATGGTGCAGGTCTCCACGGCACACATGGAATGTCCATGGAATGGTGCAGCTCTCCATGGAACACTGGGAATGTCCATGGAATGGTGCTGGAGGCCGTTCTCAGTGTGGAATCTGGAAGGGACCCACAGTGATCCAATCCCACTCCAGTGTGAATCCCCCACCCAGGGATGGAACCCACAGCTTGTTTTGAGGGACACAGAACAGCACAAACACCGCTCACATCGGTAAGTACAGGATAAGCTGTCAGTCACCAAACCTTATTTACATGCACTTCCTTCTGTGGCACATATATTTAGGAAAGAGCTGTGGTGTTTTTGTTCTCTCCCCGAGCCGTGCTTCAGCCCTGCAGCACGACTTCCCCTGCAGTCGTGCCTCAATTTTCACCATTTCTCTGCACTCAGGCACAGAAGTGCCCAAAAATAAAACAAGTGCTTCCATTAGCAGCAGCACTTGGCAGCTGGGAAAGATCAAGTTTCAGATTTAAATTTTGCTTAGTGGAGCAGAATGAAATCTTTCCACCTGCTGACGACCAACTTTACTTACCTCACTCGTGTCTTCCTCACACCAGAGAGGATATGGGATGTTTTGGTGCAAATATGAGAGGGTGAATTGAATGAAAGTCGTGGGATTGTAAAATCTGAAACAGCTGATGAAAATAAACTCAACACACACACAAAAAAAAAAACCAAAAAAACAAAAAAACCAAACAAAAAAAAAGAGAAATCATAGAATTATTAACAATTACTCCAGTTGAGAGAAGACAAGCTTGTGGATTGTAAATGGTAGGATTCTGCTCTTAAATTTCTTCTGTGTGGTCACCGTGTTGGATAGAATATCCAGAATTAATCTCGATGCTTTTGGGTGTGTTGTGGGGTGCTCTACACAACAGATTTCCACATCCAAAGTCAGCCTGATGGGCTGTGTTCAGAACCCCTGCCTAGTTGCCAGCACCTAAATTGTCCAAAAATATAATTTTTATAGGCTCACACTGAGCAAAGCAGGGAGAAATTGTAGAGATTAATTTTTAAAAAGTAAGGCTGTGGCCTTACTCGTGGTTCAGCTGGTTCACAGAACTACATAACTAAAAATTTTGCATTGCAAGTCTGAGTCAGGTAACACAATCCCTTTTCTATTATGTCCTGCCACTGGATCTGCAGACTAAAACCAATTATAGAGCTTAAGGTGATCATTTCCCAGTATTATTAATTGCATCTCGCACCTACCATATGATAACAGCTGCACTGTGCTTGATATCCTGACAAATACCTCCAAAAATCAGTGATATGCTTTTCTCACCAATATAAAAAATAAATCAGATCGAATGCGTATTTAGACTGATGAATTTCATGCACAAACATGCACAGTTTTTACTGGAAAAGTTCATCCAGCTTCCCATAAAGCAAGGCTTGTGTGATCATCCTGTAGCCCTAGTGACATTCTGGGCACTCCCAGCCAAATTTGAGGGACAGATGGAACCTTACAACCCATTTATCTCTGTGAAAATAACACAGGGTGGTACAAAAATACTTAAACCAGCCTCTCTTCACAGAGCAAGAGCTGGATAACACATTAAGAGTTTCATCCAAACGAGTCAAGCACCTTCTATCCGATTTTGGATCCCTCTCTAAATCCTTTCTCTGATGTTTACCTAAAAATCGTTCCCGACACCACATTAATAATTCCATCCAAACAAGTCAAGCATCTCTGTGTGATTTTGGATCCTCTCTAAACCCTTCCCTTCTCCCATGTTTATCTTGCAACCACCCCCTACAGAAACACGAGATCTCTCCATAAAGATGGTGCCGGGATAGGAAATTCCCAGCTGATTTATTTTTCCCGAGCAACGATCAGGAGCAAGAACAGCGGGGTCCAGCCGAGCTCTGCGGTGCGGTGAGCGCGGCCGTGGGCTGTGCTGCTGCCTCCCGAGCATCCCTGCTCACAGATGGTGCCCCAGCCCTCTGCCAGCTCCTGCCGAGCTGTTCCCGATGCCATCCAAGAGCCCATCCCGCAGCACCTGCTGCTGGCACCGGGACACGGCTCCAGCACAGCCCGGGGCAGCGCTGACCCCGCCACAGCTCCCCAGGCCGGCGGTGAGGGGCTGAGGGAAGGCTGGCTGGGGTGGGTCCCTCTGGGAATGCTGCTCCCCACCTCCTCGGGATGATTTCCAAATTCGCGCGCATGGACGGCGATGCAGCTTAAGCGAGTTTGGGTTTTCAGTCCCCTTCCACAGGCTCCTCAGAACAATCCCAGAGACAGAGCCTGTACCGAGGACACCTCTGCTGTCAGCCTTAAACCATTTGTTCTCTCGTTTCTGATGTTTGAATTTATTTGCTCTCATGCCCCACATTCCAGCTGGATTCTCACAGAATCTGCTTGGCAGGGCTTGGGTCAAATATTCCCCACATCTGGCAAAAAAAAATCATGGAATCACAGAGCGTCCTGAGTGGGAAGGGACCCACAAGGGTCATTAAAGTCCAGCTCCTGGCCCTTCACAGACACCACAACAATTTTAGTGCCATCTGCCTCCTCCCCAAAGCCTTCCCACCTCAACGTTTCTCAGCTCTGCAGTCATGACAAGATTCCATGGGCTTTTCCCAAATTCCAGCTGCTTATTCCTTGGAATCTTTAAAAGGACAACAAGTTGGAAGACAAAGTGGGAGAAGAAGGTGGAAGATGAGCATTCTGTGCGTATTTGGCAATAAAAAAGATGTTCATGAGCATTACAGAAAAGTCTTTGGTCTGTACCTGCTACTCAATGGAGGTAGGAGAGCAACACTGCTTACAAAGTTAACTGAAATTCGTTTATAAAATAATGACTGACGTCAGTTACAGATCGATCAAGGATCTTTCTTCCAAGTTTCCTTCTTTGGTGCTCCTCTTATTGAAATCACTGGGCCAAGTAGTAGGATTTAGTATGGAAAATTAAAAAGTAAGTTTTCTCAGTGTTAATGGCAGCATTATGACCAAAACAAGAAGACAGAGCTCCAAACAGATGCCAGGCAATTGTCTCGACTTGCTGAATTTCTGGAACAGCTTGGAAAACTTCCACAGAGCCACCTTGTTCAAATCCAAACCAGCTCCACACCCCGGGGAAAAGAGCAGCTCGTGCAATCAGCAGATCATGGATCACAATGGAAACTGAAAAACAACCTCAGCCACCAGGCACGAGTGTTCCTGAGGATTTAACTGCTCCAGCTCACAGGTTTCACAGCTCCCTCTGCAGATTTTTGTGTCCAGGTAAAAATAAGTGAATACAGAAAATACCTTCTCCTCCCCTCCAGTTAAATTTGTGTAAACTAGAGATGCTCTCTGTGCTCGCCCGCTTTCCCAGAAACGATATGAGCTCTTTTATTTTGCTTTTCCCTCACCAGCTGGGGGATGTGCCCTTTGTAGGTCACCAGAACAAGCCAAGGGTAAAAGGGGAAGATGGAAAAGCACAACAGAGGCCACATGATAAGAAAGTATGAATTAGGTAAAAACCACCAAGATGATATTTTAACATCCTTTCTTCACTTTGACAAACTTTGACCCCACTCTGACCCCACTCTGACCATGGTATGAGAGAGGCATTACTAGAATTTGAACCCACAAACCCAAAAATTAAACAAAGGGGGTAGAAGTCTTCTTTTTCCTCTGTAAACATCCTGGATGTAATGAAGACACAGCTGAAGACATAAAGGAAAATGTCTTTTGGACAATATTATCTGTATAGTTCTTTAATATTCATAGTTAGTTTAGCAGGGAATGTCTTCATTTGGATCAAAATATGGGAGAGAATCTCAAATTGAGCAAGCTGCACCTGACTTTAAAGAAAAATTAAATCCATAAAGAGAGTTTCTCTGCCCTTCCTGTGTTTAGCTTCTGGCCATTAAAAAAAGATGTGTAAACAACCAAGGCCTTTAATAGCATCACTTAATTATGATTATTTCAATAACTGATATTGCATTTCATAGATCCTGAGTGTGCAAGAGAAATTAGAGGGAATACATGGCACAGAAACAGAGGAGGAATTTCTCCAAAAAACCCCCAAAAAGATAAAAAGAGATAGTACTGATGTTTGAAGGGCTGTGATTACAGGGACAAGATTTCTTCAAGGAAAAAAATCTGTAATTTTTTTTTTTGTTTTGTTCTGATTTTCTAATGGGGAAGCAATATTTTGGGTGAATATTAATCCTCTCAGGTAAAGAAATAAAATACTTCCTCTTTTATCTTTCTCTGTTTTCCTTCCCATGTTGAACATTGTCCATTGCATCCAAGGTCTTCTTGTCCATCAACAGCTTTTTCTCTTTTTTTGGTGTTCCTTTGTCTTTTGAACTTTAATATTAATGCTGAACCAGGCCCAGATTTTTAAACTAAAACAAATACTTTCAAAAATCCTGAAGCCATTTCTTAGGGCTAGATTAAAAATTGATTTCTACTTCTGAACCAACCATTCCCTCCAATGCTCACTTTTTTTCTGCAGAGCCATCACCCAGAACTGATGACATTTTTGGAAGGAGGGCATCCTGAGAGCCATCGACAAGGGGGGTTTCAAACACAAGTCCACAGCACCAAGTTTCTCAAGTGCTCCTTGCAAATCAAGCCCCAATTAGGACACTGCTCCAGCTTTCAGCCTCTGAATGATGCTCTGCAGTAATCATCATGGGCACAAATAGCCTAATTTAAAAGCAATTAGCAAGTGGCTTCATTTGTAACAGAACATTCTGAATATATCTGAAATCTGGCTGTGCCCTGTAGTTTGTTTTTTTAATGCTTCAACTCCATTTTTAGCACTAGCAGAAAGGAATTATTAGCCAAACCTGTCAAAACCTGCTGCTGTATTATTTCCAAAATCCAGCATTTTCTATCGGTGAAAGCATATTGCCATTGGAAAAACACGTTTGAACAAAAAGTGTTTTGTACAAAAGCTTTTTGGGAAAAAAAGATAAATGTCTGTATTGCGGCAGAAGTCCTAAATCTGCTTGATTGCAGCAGCTGAAAGTTAGTGCTGTCAATATCTTTCTGTAAAAGAAGGACAGGACCATCATTATCTGTCAGGGAATAACCCAAATGGAATAACCCAGGAATCCAAAATGGTGACTGAAAGCAGCTGAGCATCTTCAGCTCCAAAAACCTGGCTCCAAACACAGCCATTGCCCACTTCGCCTCTTCAAAACAGATTTCTTTGCAGTCTGAAAACTCTCAGTACTATTTTATGTGAAGTGTGTTGAGGATATTTCAGCAAAAAATCCAACCTTGAGAGGAAACAATGGAAAGAGACGCAGCCGTTAACACCAACAGCATTTTGGGACTCTTTCCATTGATAAATTTTAGAATTCCAAGATATTTGTGAAGTGCTAGACACCAGTGGCCAGCAAAGCTTTTATTCTGGCATGGAGAATGCAGAACTTCCTCAGCTCCTCAGCTCTGACTGAGAAATGGGTGATTTTTCGGTGTACAGACACAACAGATGGGATCTCGTGGAGGACACGGATCATCCGACACGGGATCCTGCTGGAAGGATTCCAAAGGGTTTGCAGCCCTTGCTGTTCCTCTCAATATTCGCAAGTTTCCATTAAAAAAAAAAGAAAAAATCCCTGTGGATGACAACAAACTTTTAGCATTAGTACCTCTGGCATTAGCAGAGGTAAATAAAGATGCAGCAGGTTCTGCGGGAGCCACTCCAAAATATCAATATTGAAAAAGAACCCACCACAAGCAGTGTAGACACAGAAAAAAGGCTTGAAAAACCAGGAGGTGGGGCAAGGGGAAGAAGGAAAGGTATGGAAATATTCCCATTTTTCCAGTTCTAACTCCCCTGTCTAGAGATTTCCAGCAGACAGCTGGGATATCAAACGATGGCGCTTTGGCCTGACCTCCACATCTCTCCAAAGTCGTCAATTCCGAGCCGTGGTTTTCATCCTTTCAGCTCCGGAGCTGCGCAGAGCAGGAGCCAAATTCCATTTCTCATTTCATGGCTTATCTTTGGGGCTGTATGCACAAATTAACGTCAGTAATGCTTGAACAGTTTAAAAAGGAGAAAAAAGGGAAAATCAGAAATCTGCAGAAAGCAGTGACTAATGTCCTGGAGCTTGTCTGGGCCTTTATCACACGAGAACAGATGAACCACAACAAAATCTGAGCCACCTCTGCTGCCAAGGTTTGCTTGAAGCGCAGCACAGTTACAACAGCTCCTCTGAAAAGCATTTGCTTCTAACTAGTCATGAAAAAATGAAATAAAAATTAATCCTGAAGCAAAGAAGATAAACATCAGATACCTGAAGTCCTTTCAGCTCCATTTGGCTGTGAGTACTGTTATGGCTGTCCTCAGATGTCAAAATGTCATTTGATAATAAATGTTTAATATTACTGAGGTGTGACTTGCTGCTGACAAGTAAAATGAATCCCAAAACTTTTGTCACATAATTTTGCTGTGGTGTGCTCCATGCACAGCTCCGGTTCTGCAAGAAGCCTCTGTTTCCTCAAGAACTTGCAGAATGAACATCTTAATTTAGAAGTTTTTCTTTAATTCCTAAGATTATGTCACGCTGTGAAAAATACAGATATTAGCCAGGTTCATGACCATTCTCACAGGAACCTCAAAACTTGCCTGAATAAGTTCCAGCTTGGAGTAAAATAACTGGACTGACAAATAAATAATACATAGGGAATAAATTTAAAAAAATAAAATCTAACTGGCAAAAACCAGGGAAGGGGCAAAACGGAGCACATAAATCCATGAGGAATACCATGATGGAAAATGGGAGCAGAAACTCAAATTTCCAGAGAGATGAAGGAAGAACCCATGGCGTGTGTGTGTGTATTTACTGCTCCCACAGCACACACACAGAAATTGAGTTCAGTGCCAGGGAATTGCTCCTTTTCTGTCACTTTCTGCTTGTTAATTAATTGGTTCCTGCAAACTGGACAAGAGTTTCTGTGGCTGGGTGAGCCTAAGAAGGTTCCAGCAATGCCTGACCCAGGGGAAGCTGGGAATCTGCATTGCCCTGTGTTTGCTCCCGGCTAACTTATTCAGAGCATCTCTATTTTCCCAAATTCCCCAGCTTCAGCATTGCTTTGCCTCGATAAAAAGCACATTCCAGAAGCTGGAGAGTTGACTCATGCACTCTACTTTAATCTGAACTGAATATTCCTCCTTTGAAGTTGGGAGCCGAACGCTGACTCAGACCTTTTAAAATCCACAGACTGCCATGCAAATTAATAAAAGATTTGATTAACATGACGGCGGAATTTTATTTTTGTAGACGACTCCACTTCTGGAAGTGCAACAGAAGAATTAGAAATTGTTTTATGTTCTTAAAACAAATGAAGCCACCAAAGGAAGGATGGCACATCAAAAACTCGAGTTTGCAAATAAAGGCACTGTTAAAAATACAAAATTCTGTTCGGTTTCAAACAAACGTCCTACCTCCGCATCTTTGTGATGTTGCTTCAGTTCAGCCCTGAGACACAATGCATTCCCCTTGCATTTTAGCTCTGCTTTTTAAAAACCGCTTGGCTTCTGACTGGAGGCAAAATGTTCAGAGGCAAATGACTCAACTCCTCATCACTGAAAAGGGCAACATTTTGAGTAGCGAGAGGTGAGGCATGAAACAAATGAAAACTCGCCCCAAACTGATCAGCACATCCATCTACGTTTGACCTATACTTAGCAATAAGCAACAGAAGTCCCTAACGCTCGGCTGCTGCAATCTGAATAATTGCCATATGGTGTGTGTGGAAAATATATGCAAATATTCCGCGTGCAGCATAAGTAGATCCTGCCATAAACTTGTCTGGGGTTGGCTTTTCTCTTTTTCCTTTCCGTGGCAATGCCAGCAAAAGCAGTGGTTGATATTCCCGGGATTGCAGATCTGTATTCCCGTGACACCGGGGTTAGGCAGCGCTCGTAGGTGCTTTTATTCATGTTTTCTTTTATTCATGTTTTCTTTTATTCATGTTTTCTTTTTTTCATGTTTTTTTTATTCATGTTTTCTTTTATTCGTGGTTTCAATTTTATTCATGGTTTTCTGTTTCATTCAGTTTTTCTGGGTTTGAGGAACCCGACAAAGCTACAAATTGCTGGAAAGGGGAACCCTCTAACCCCCCCTCCCACTAAATATTGATGCCAAGCCCTCCACCCCAAACTTCCAGCACTTTGGGGACGCAGAACCTGAGCTCCCACAGTGGGTGGGAAAATTCCTGCCAAGTTCCCTTGGGCACAGCACCGGGGAATTGCAGCCGGCCTGATTACACACGCTCGGCTGAAATAAATAAATGGAGTTTTATTGGGTTTGTTCCTGCGAGCAAAAGCCTGCTCCAAGGAAAACCGTGAGCTGCAGCAAAGCAAATGTTGGATTATCCTGCTGGAAGGTGTCTGTGGCACTCAGCTGCAACAGAGCTCCAGCCCATGGGATTAATGGGGCTACAGGCCAGGAAACAGAGTCATTAAAAGGCATTTAGGAGCCCTGTGGAATGTAAACAAAATAATTACCTTTCTGCATTGCATCTGGACAAAAGCAGGGAATTTTGGTAAATTTATCCTTAATAAATTAAAATAAAGAAGCAAATAAATAAATAGATAAATGAACAAGATTTGGTAAATTTATCCTTTAAAATAAATAAGTAAATAAATAAATAAACGAATTTTGGTAAATTTCTCCTTAATAAAGTTAAATAAATAAATAAATAAATTTTTGTAAATTTCTCCTTAATAAAGTAAAATAAATAAGTAAATAAATAAATAAATAGATAAAAGAACTAATTTTGGTAAATTTATCTTAATAAAGTAAAATAAAATAAGTAAATAAATAAATAAATGCATTTTGGTAAAATTATCCTCAAGAAAGTTAAATGAACAAGTAAATAAATAAATAAATAAATACATTTTGATAAATTTATCCTTAATAAGTAAAATAAAATAAGTAAATAAGTAAATAAATAAACTTCGGTAAATTTATCCTTAATAAAGTTAAATTAATTAATTAATTAATTAATTAAACACCTCCAAACCTCAGTCAGAACCCCCCTGATTTTTAACCTTTCTGACCTGAGTTCCAGTGTGATCACTCTTCAGAAAAGCAAAGGGAATGGTACCTGAAGGTGTTTATTCACTCTAACCAGCATCATCACCGTGTATTACCTTTAGAAAAGTCCAATAAACCCAACATTTCTAAGCAGACCCTCCCCTCTCTATCAGAACTCATCCAGACCTATTTAGTGAAAGAATTCCCTTGTTTTCATTGAAGAGGATCCTGATTCAGGGATGATGGAACCCTGGACTGCAGGATCCTGTCTGGGCTTTGTGAACATTCCCATCCTTTTCTGTTCTTCTGTGATCACCAAGACAACAAGATGGGTAAAAACACAAAACCTTTCCTTCAGGATAATTCCCAGTCTATTTCAAGGCTCACGCTCCTTGAAAATAGCTCGATGGAATATGTGAACTGTAGCCAGAATTTATTTATAACTGCAGAGAAATAGCCCACATTTCTCAAAGGTTGAATCTCAATTTACATTTGTGAACTTGAGGAGATCATCAGTTTTTAAAAATACAAGCTATTTTCTGCAGTGTGGTTTTAGGAAAGCAGCATTTGTTGAATTATTAATGCACACATCTTGGGTTATGTCCCTGTCACCTGCAAAATTAATGTTCATCCTGCCCCCACCACTGAGAAATTCAGAAACTAAACTTTTCTGCTCAGAAGAAAGAGAGAAAACTCTTTCCAAATTCTTTCGGGTGTTAAAAGCATAGGACTCCAATAATTTTCTTTGCATGGCTTCTTGTATGAAGCTTTGAGTTGAAATGTTCACAGGTCTGTTCTCCTCTGCTTCCCTTCTCTTTCCACTTCCTTTCCAAAACAAAATCCCTCTTCCATTTTCTCATACTCAAACTCAGTAGAGCAATTTTTCTGCAACTTTTTATGCAATTATTATTTTTAAACTGCACATTATATTGAAGAAAACTGCGTGATTCTATATTTTACGGCCTATAGAATCAAATCAACAGGCAGTTCACGTGCTCAGGAGCAGCAAAAACAGCTCCATAAAACCCAAACCCCTACATTTATTGCCAAAATTTGGGATGCTGTGGATTATCCTTTGGTTCCCAGGTTGGTGAATGACCATGTAAGAATTTCAATCTGGTAAACAAATAAATAATTTTCAGCTCCATATATTGTAAAATACATAGAGTTTTATGATTAGGAAGTCGTGGCTCTGCTAGAAAGTCTGGTTTTAAAATCCACTTGAACCTTAACAACTGCAAACACAAAACAAAATTATTTTTTTGTAAACCACATCGTGTTTATTAACAGAAAATCAAGGAATTTTCAAAAAGCCAAAGCTATCTCAGTACATTCTAAGAAGAGGCTTCACTTCAATTTTTAGAGCTGCCGGCCTTTTTTTGGCACTCTCGCAGAACTGAGGAATAATTTAGCTGTGAGCAGAAGGGAGAGCAGGAGGGTGTGGAACTGGGGAGCAGATCCAAGGAGGGGCCAAGGAGTGAGTGAAGGACGAGAGCCCCTGACCCTGGGACCGCCCAGCTGGAGAGGAGAAGCTCTGGAAGAACCTCTTCAAAGTGTACAAACACCTGATGGGCGGCCCTGCAGAGGATGGAGCCAGACTGATTTGTAAAAGCACCAAAAAACCACAAAAAAATCTATTTAAATGCGTGTGATGCTGTTCCCCACCATCTGAAATGACTGCCTGGCTGTTAATTGGTTAAAAATCTTCTTTACAGCAGCTCTGCCTACCGAGGTGCCAGTAAATTTTGAGATCGGATTTCTCTCTGAGGGTGGCAGGGCTGCGTTTATTCTGTATTTTTGCAGCATCCAGAGCACGCTGAGGGGTTCTGGTTCAAAACCCAGCATCTGTGACACCAACCAGCCTCAACAGGGAGAGGATGATTTTGTTGTGATCGCCATCAAAAAGGAGCAGTGTGGAGCCAGAGGGGGGGAGAGGCTGAGTGGGAGCAGAGCCCCCTCGGCAGCACCACCCAGCCTGGAATTTCCTCTCGTGATCTGAGCGTTCTGACACAGGCTCGGCATCTTAATAATTTCTCATTAATCGGGCCAAGGAACTCGTGCAGCTAGAGCAGAGCTGAAATGCTGAACTCTGGTACAGCAGAACATCTCTGTAGAGCCAATTCTGTCAATGGTTTATGTAAATAGAGGTATAAAATGAACATTTTCCTCTTTTTACAGAGAGTATTTTCAATGCCATCCCTTCAAATGTCTTCATTTAAAGGTAGTTATTGCAAGAAATAAGCTGCTGGGAGCACAGCTCACATTCTTCTTGCCATGAACCCATTTTTCAGCTGGGGGAAGTGGAAATATACTGAGCATCTACTCAGCACGACTCGAAATAAAATCTCCTGCATGTCAGAGAAAACTCTGTCCCCATTCTATTCAAACAGCTGCGACTGAGTAAGCGATTTTTATATGGTGGAAAGGTTTTTTTTTCAAAAAATCATTTAAGTAGGTGGACATTTACTGCTGCAGAGGATTTGTTTCCTCCCTGACCTCTGTTCTCATCAGCAGAATTGTAAACAGAAAATATGCTTCATTTTTTTCCACAGATGCTTTGGGAACCAAAACCTGCCCTTTTATAAGAGTAAGAAAATAATTTCCACTTCTCTCGCGTGTCCCTGGTCTGGATTTTAACAACAAAATTTGACTGTTGCAGCGGCTCAGCCTTGCCCTAGCTGGGCTGATATTTCTTTCAGATTTTCCAATGGCAGAGGTGACCTTCAGTGTTTTCTATTCTGCTCAAACAAGGCTCGGACACCTTGAAATGTTCATTCCAAACCAGTTTCCTCCATTCCTGTTAACTCACACAAACAGCTCCTGCAAACAGACCTGCAGCTGAAACCATCCCAGCTTCTCACCAGGTCTGCTCTTCACTCTGATTTTCACCCTGAGCAGGAGAATGGCACATAAAAACACACAAAAACACCATTTTTTTTCATTTATTCACCACAACTTGAGTGGATTTCCAGAAATTTATAAATGTATAGGATTGGTGGGAAAAAAACTAACAAAACAAACTGAATTGGGAGGGAGGGTTTTTTCCTAATAAGCACCATTAAAACCAATCATAAATTCATCCCTCAGCTTCGTGGCCAGAGCAAATCCTGTCCCTACCTGTGTTTCCTGCCACCCCTAAAGGTCCTTTCCTCCTTTCCTTCACCATCAGCAGCATCAAATTTTACAAATTGGTTTTTCCCCTCCTGCTTGCCCCCTTTCGGTTGTTCCTGCTGCAAGGAATTTATTGTTGTGCTGCAGAGAAATGCCTCGGACAGCACACAGCAATGCAAGACTGTAGGGGATAACCTAACAAAAAGCAGAAAGCAAAACAAAAAACAAACAACAAACAAAAACCCAAACAAACTAACAAAAAAAAACCCAAACAAACAAACAAAACCCCCAAAACAAAACAAAACCCCAAAACAAAACAAAACAAAACAAAAACAAAGAAAAAACACCAAAAACCAAACCAAAACAAAAAACATAACAAACAAAAAACCGCAAAAAAAATGCAAAAAACCCCCACCAAACAGAAAATACCCTAAAACAAAAAAAAAAGTGGAAACAAAAAAAATCTTACATAGTTTCCTTTCGTCTACCATTCTACAACTCTTTAAACATCAGTATTTAAATCCTAGCTTCTGTATTATATACATAAACATAATAATGTATTTTAAATATCAATATAAAAATACAAGTATAGGATAAAATAATATATAGAAATAGAAATTAAAAAATAAATATAAAATGTAAATCTAAATATAAAAATGTATTTTATGTATTTTTATGAACAAACATGGGACGTTTTAGCAGCAGAGTTATGGTTGTGTCTTGACTTCTGATTTTGCAAACCCTCCCTGTTCTGACAGGACCCTGCAGCTGAGGGATGCTGAATGCCAAGGTTTCACCCCTGATGCTTCCAGGGATTGAAGGAGCTGAGGGAGTGGTGCCTAAAATCAAAATCAACTCGCTCTGAGGGTAAGGTTTGCACAGCTTGGGTTTCTTGGGGCTTTGGTGCTTTTTAAGCCATGAGACCCAGACCAAAATATCTGAGGGCACAAATAATGTCAAGGATTCATGGCCAGCCGTGGCTGTTCACACAGAATGTTTGTGCAATTTTCACATTAGATTTGTTTCACAGGCTATCCATGAAGTCATTAATGCATAAATATATTTCAGTCTTGTAAAAAACACTGAGTTTTAAAACTGGGAAATATTGTCATCTTAGCAAAAGCATTTAATGCATAAGGACCTGGTATTTCACCTTTAAGACAAATACTCTCTGAGAAATTAACTTGAAATACAAGAACATCCTTAGCTCTGGATAAACACCGAGTATCAGTCTGGTTCAGGTTCAAAACTCACAGTTTGGACTCTTTTTTTCCCACAAGTACCTATGGCAGCAGTGGCACTTCTCTGTCACAACCTCCAGAAAAACCCGGCAATAATTACTGTGTGTCGGCCCCAAGGAGAAGCCCTGGCTGGGTGTTTGGCCAGCACCATCGCGGGAGGTGACTTCCCTCCAAAAAATACAAAATCCTGATTGCTTGGAGCCACCTCCTTCAAAGAACCCGTGCAAATCTCCCCCCGAGAGCCACACGGCCTGATTTCGATATTGTCAGGGCTAAATGGGTATTTAGCAACCATTTGAGACGCAATATTCTTCCCCTTGTATATTTACTGGAATATATCTGAAGCAGCCTATTTTTAGCCCATTTCTGAATGCAGAGCCTTTTGCTCTCCCTGATGTGAGTCATGAGGGAAGCAGCGGGGCAGGAGAGGGTGGCACGGGGACTTTGTGCCAGCATCTCCTCTCCCTGCAAGAAATCCTAAAGGAATCCTGTGCCAGCATCTCCGTTCCCTGAAAGAAAGCCTAAAGGAATCCTGTGCCAGCATCTCCGTTCCCTGAAAGAAAGCCTAAAGGAATCCTGTGCCAGCATCTCCGTTCCCTGAAAGAAAGCCTAAAGGAATCCTGTGCCAGCATCTCCGTTCCCTGAAAGAAAGCCTAAAGGAATCCTGTGCCAGCATCTCCGTTCCCTGAAAGAAAGCCTAAAGGAATCCTGTGCCAGCATCTCCGTTCCCTGAAAGAAAGCCTAAAGGAATCCTGTGCCAGCATCTCCGTTCCCTGAAAGAAAGCCTAAAGGAATCCTGTGCCAGCATCTCCGTTCCCTGAAAGAAAGCCTAAAGGAATCCTGTGCCAGCATCTCCGTTCCCTGAAAGAAAGCCTAAAGGAATCCTGTGCCAGCATCTCCGTTCCCTGAAAGAAAGCCTAAAGGAATCCTGTGCCAGCATCTCCGTTCCCTGAAAGAAAGCCTAAAGGAATCCTGTGCCAGCATCTCCGTTCCCTGAAAGAAAGCCTAAAGGAATCCTGTGCCAGCATCTCCGTTCCCTGAAAGAAAGCCTAAAGGAATCCTGTGCCAGCATCTCCGTTCCCTGAAAGAAAGCCTAAAGGAATCCTGTGCCAGCATCTCCGTTCCCTGAAAGAAAGCCTAAAGGAATCCTGTCCCAGGCTCGGGGACAATCCAGCACACAGCTCGTTCTTCAGAGGTGAATGATTCCCACCATCCCATAATGAGACACCGGACCGAAAGTTTAGAATTGCCCAAATTCCGTGTTCGGCACCGCCCGGAACTGATCTGGTTTGTAAACACTGTCCCGTTTTGTCACTCGAACAGCAAACCAAGCGAGCGCCGGAGCTGCAGGAGAGGTAAAATGGCTTTATTCACGCCAGAGAAATCCAAAATAAAGCAAAAACTGCGCTGGGGCGGCTGCACTGTAATAAAGCGAAGCGTGGCGTTGGCGGAAAGAAGCAGGACTTGGCGGCGGTGACATGATTATCGTGGCTGGGGATTCATTTTTGGGGTGGCCAAACCTGTGATCAAGTGCAATCAATGCCAGGGCGCTGAAACCCCACCTATGGCTCGCATCATTAAAATGACTCCGTGAATGCCACAGCCATTAATTAAAGCAAATAGCAGGGGAAAGGAGCTGATCGGGAGCCAGGCTTTTCCTCGGAGGTCCCTCCTTCCCTTTTGCGGAGATGTGTGAAATGTGAATTTCTGGATCCCCGTTTCCGAGTGGCCAGCTCGTGGGGAGCCAGGCAGGGTGTTTAACCCGCCCGGCTCCGGACGGATGAACGAACGGAAACGCAGAGGGGGCAGCTGGGTGGCCGGGATGGCAATGCCACCGCTGGGGACACGGACCGGGGCTGACCCTGCCCGATGGCAATGCCACCGCTGGGGACACGGACCGGGGCTGACCCTGCCCGAAACATGCTCAGGATTTTGGGAGCGGAACGCCAGGGATGAGCCATTAACAGCCTCATTCACAACATTCCCGAGGAACATCCCCAAGTACCCTCAGGGTTTTGCTGGGAGAGGGAGCAGCTTCAGGGCTCCAGATGGCACCGTCATGTGAAGCCTTTTCCATCCTAAACCTAAAGAGTGTGGGATTGTTCTGCCAGGCACTGTAAGGAGCAGGATTCAAGGACAGCAGAGGACGGCGGAGCTTCCATTTGCTTAGAGGAGCTGGGAGTTACAACAAACAACCAACCTGGACATTGTTAAATGCATTATCAATCAAATGCTGACATTAATTAGCAGAACAAGCAGCAAAGAAAGGCAAGAACAGGCTTCTGGCACCGTGGGTAAAGTCTGCTGTCAAAATTTGTCTTGGGAAAGAATAATTAATGTCATTGTATCTTGGCTAGTGCAAACAGAAGTGAAGAGTAATAGAACCTGAGAAATAAAAGCTGTTTAAACACCATAAATTTCTGTTTTTTCTTTCTTGAACGCACTAATTTCACAAAGTACCAGCTCGCTATGACTTCAGGGCTCCTGTGAGTGTTTAGGGCTGTTACCTCTGACAGGTTTGTCACCAGAACCCCTGAACAAACAGCTCATGAAGGGATTCCAGCCCTTCTCAGTGCCACGCTGAATCTCTGTAGGATAACAGCGCACAACAAAACATCCAGGATGACCTCTGTACCTATAGAGAGTCCCTCCTTCGATGGAATGGTTCATTGCATCAATAAATTAGATCAGGATGTTGGGTTTTTCTCAGCCAGTCGTTTCTCCATGCGTTCAGAGCCTTTGTGACACCCTGCAGTAGCATTTGAAGCACACACTTATGTTGTTTACATAAGGAAAAGTACTGGATTAAAGGAAATATTTCCACACGGGAAACTCCATCTTAAAATGTGTCAAAAGCAGAGGCAATTTGGCCTCTTTACTTTCTTTGCAAGCCATTCCAGAAGAACATTACTATTTTCCCCTCTCAGGGAAAGCGCTGTCTGATTTTTAGACATGAACCCAAAGGTATTTGTTGATGTTTGCTCTCCTAATCCTGGTTCTTACATAATCATCTCCTCCTCACACCTTCGCCCGTCGCAGCGGCGTAGGAAGCAAATTAAAATTAAGGATGGCAGTAAAAGCAAACAGCCCAAGATTTGATCCAAGCTGTAACTCCTAAACAAACTGCCTGCAAGGCTGGTGAGAGTCGTGCATGTGTTATATAGGTCAGTGCACAAAACTTGCTTATTTTAGACAACATTTTGTTCCCCAAAGGGAATATGAGCTACTGAGACAAAACCAGACCTAATCAGAATGGGAGAGCTGCATGCAGAGAGAAGATGATTTATTTAGAGAGTCAAACAACACTTTTCTTCTCTACCCAACTTCCAAAGAGTGGAGGAAAAGAGGTTTTGTTAATCCAAATTAACAGTATTTCAGTCCCTCTTAACAGTGCTTAGCATTTCCCTGGCCTAACTTTGGACAAGGACTCTGTGGTCAGGAATGCTGCTGGTAAATGGCCTAGGAAAAATCTCTGTATGCCCAGTAAATCCACGAGAACAGAAATGTTGCTGGCAGCTTTGATTCCCAAGGTGAAATCTGGCAGGTTTTTTGCAAATCATTTTGTTATGCTAAAGGACTGTTAGCAGTGGGAAGGATCTGGAAAGTATTTGGGATGGGAATTCAGTTTTTAGCCTGTAGCCATGTAGTAGTAGCTTGCTAGCAGAGACTGGAAATAACACGTCTCAGCCTTATTTTAAAGTACTGAAAAAAACATCTTTTCCTCTTGAACCAACAGCTTCTCAAGGCAGAGCTTCTCACAGAGGAACTATGAACTCCCTCAGAAAACTCAGCTTCAGTCTCCCCATGACACAACCCCCCCAGATCAGCTGTGATTTCCTGAGCACACACAAGTGAGCAGCTCTTGCTTGGGTCGAGATACTATTCCTTAAAGAATAAAACAAACAAAGCCAAAATTATAAATTACCTTCAGAGAAAAAAAAAAGAAATTCACATTTATTTTGTCTGCTTGGTTGCTGCTATTCTTTTACAAAAAGGAATTATTGAAAATAAAAACATGTTATCCATGCTAATTACACTGTATGATGTCATGTTATCAATGTTAATTACATGCTCTAATGTCATGTTATCCATGTTAATTGCACTGTATGATGTCATGTTATCCATGTTAATTACTCTGTATGATGTCATGCTATCCATGCTAATTGCACTGCATTATGTCACGTTATCCATGTTAATTACACTGCATTATGTCATGGTATCTATGTTAATTACATGCTATGATGTCATGTTATCCATGATAATTGCACTGCACTATCTCATGTTACCCATGTTAATTACACGGTATGGTGTCACGTTATCCATGTTAATTACACGGTATGATGTCCCCATGTTAATTACATGCTATGATGTCATATTATCCATGTTAATTACACAGTATGATGCCACGTTTCTCATGTTAATTACACGGTATGATGTCCCCATGTTAATTACATGGTATGATGTCACATTACCCATGTTAATTACACAGTATGATGCCACGTTTCTCATGTTAATTACACGGTATGATGTCACGTTATCCACGTTAACGACACGGTATGATGTCACGTTACCCATGTTAATTACACGGTATGATGTCATGTTATCCACGTTAATGACACGGTATGATGTCACATTACCCATGTTAATTACACGGCATGATGTCACGTTACCCATGTTAATTACACTGTATGGTGTCACGTTACCCATGTTAATGACACTGTATGATGTCATGTTATCCATGTTAATTACACGGTGTGATGTCACGTTACCCACGTTAATTACACAGTATGATGTCATGTTACATCACCCATCTGTAGATAAATCTCTTTCTCAATGGCAAACAAACAACAAGCCCCTGCCCTGCCCTCCCCTCCTCCCAGCTGTCCCTCGGCATTCCTCACACCTGGGACAGCTCCATGGGGTGGCTCTCAGCACCTGCTGGAGCCTCAGTGTCCAGGTGTGCTTCAGCTCTCCCGGGCTTCATGGGATCAGCTTTTTCCTCTAACAAACACAATCTGTGATACTGAACAGAAGGGCTTCCTCATAGGAATGCAGATCAATTAAGCAGAGCAGAACACCCTGCATTACTCACGGGATTTAAAGTGATTTCCACCACTAAATTCGATTTTGTCCCATTTACAGACCAGTAGTTCTTCCTAGACACTTCTGAGGTCACCATCGGCACTATTTGATTCATTGCAGAGCTACCTGAAGGGCTTCATTCACAGATTTTTATTGCAGCAAAAACAAAATATCAAGATGCTATGTTTGCATGCTTCACCAGCATTCCAAAGATTTTTCAAGGTTTATGAGCAAACAGAATCTAAAGTAAAGCTTAAGTAGTTCATATTTTTGTTGCTAAGTTTGTGTTCCCTTCTTTTGGTAGGTTAATTTAGGTAAAGAATTTATAATAAGTTAGATAAAGAAGAAAGCACTCTGACTCAGATATAAGGAGTTTGTTATTCTGCACTGCAGCATAGATTCTTTATTTTGCAAACAGTACACATTGATACATATTTAAAACACTCTTTTCAACATGTTTTCCACTAATGACATCGCCTCAATTATGCAAGAATGAGCTTTGGAACACTGAACAGGTGCAGTGCAGTGGATGACTCGTCAAACAAAACTCTCACTGCAGAGTTTGGAAAGAGTAAAACCAAACTCTGAAATTTTAAATAGATACTGAAAATACAAAGTTCTACGAAAAAATTCAGCAGAAAACTTGGTTTACTCAACAAGATAATCTTGTCAAAGTGTAAACCTGGATGCCACTTAGAAAAGTGAGAGAAAATCAATCAGATTACCAAATCTGAAGACAATACAAAGAAAATACAATTGAAAGAATAGAAGTTCATGTCCTCTTAATTTTTTAATTAAGGAAATTTCTTAATACCTGCCTTTCTAAACTGAAATGAAATAAATCTGTGATTATTCAGTCCAAAATGACTTTCTGAAGTTTGGACTTTAATAATATCACTGTTACTGACAAGAAGAATGAAATCTAAATTACTGATCTCCCTGGCTGCAACAAAACATTCACTCAAACCAGGCATCTGCTGCCACTTGTTTATCTAAAATGGACCCAGAAATCAAAAGTTTCATCTCACCACTCAGCAGAACCTGTCCAAATAATTTCCCACTGAAAACTGATCTGGAATCCAAGTTGTTTATAAATATCCTGGCCAATTCTTTCATTGTTAAACATCTTCCTGCTCCAAACAGGTCCTGAGAGCAACAGATTGGGGAAGAGAATTCCACAATCAGCTCAGAACCAATTGATTAATTGTTGACATTAGAAAAGGGTAGGAAGCATGGGGAATGTTCTGCTGGTTTGCCAAAGGAGCTTAGGAAAAAAGAGTGAGAATAATTTGTTAGACAACATTTAAACACTTGTACAGAAAATAAGCGAAGGCTGTAATCCCCTAAATCTTTCAGGATTGCATTCTAAACTTCCTGAAATGTCTTCCCGACTGGCACCTTTTAAAATAACTGTAAAACCTGTCAGATTAACATCATCTTGAAACCCAAGATCCTTGCTGCCTGCCTGATCTCTACAAAACAGGGTTTAAAATGCCAACACCACCAAGGCATGCTCGAACCACCATAATTAGCCTCATAATTCACAAGTATTCAATGAAGAAAAGCATTTTAAGAGTTAAAAAAGCTGTCCATGAGTGAAGTGAGAAGGGGAATTTTATAAAAGTAACAGCACATCAGTTTTCAGACGATCTGTAGATTGAAGGTAATCTCAGTTTATCTGCTGAACTGGTCCAACTTCAAACAGGAGCATGAAGAAAAGCTGCTCAACAGCAGCCTGACACATTGCAGGGCTGTAATGCAGAAAATTGGGGCTTGGGCTGGGGTTTGAGTTTTTTTCAATGTAAATAATCTATTTGGTCAGTGGCGTTTCACTTCAGCACTTGATATCCACGGGGCCAAGTCCAGGTGATGAGATGCCAACACTGATTAGAAAAACCCCAGGATCTGCAAGGTCAGATGTTCGTGGTGAAGCTGTAATGCCGGTGCTGTGGGAATATCCCTGTAGGGACTATCCTGAAACTCAGCTCTGAGCTTGAAAACCAGCACACATGAGACCAGAAAGCCAGGATCCAATGGAACAAGAGCTAAAATCTGCCACACTACAGAATACAGGGAATACGTGTTTTTCCTCTTCCTTTCATTCCCAAGGGCACAGCAATGCTGTGGACAGTGGGACGTTTGTTATGTTCTCCCAAAAGCAGCCCTGACCTCCCTCCGCTCTCCACTCTCCAATTCCTGAAGGTCCTGACAGTTTTCCATCATCTTTGGCCTTTTAAAGAAAACCAGGCTGGGTACAACCTCTGACACCTTTCACGATAACCTGAGGTATCTTAGCATACAGAAATAAGCCTGTTCAACCAGTTTCTTCTGAATCAGAAAAAAAGGTGGTTCCTGATAGGACAAATACGCACAATTTTATATCCGTCACAAAACCTTTACCAGACCTGGAAATACAAGAAACAGATCCAAACTCTGAATTTTGACATGATTCCTTTGGATAAAAGCCTCTACTTCAGAAATGTATCAAATCTGTTCCAATGGTTTGCTACAATGGGAAAGGTTTAATCTTTGCTGCCCATCAGCCGTCAGGAGGTCAAAGCCTCCTTTCCTGAAATGTTTTCCAAATGATAACTGAAGGACAAAAATTCCAAAGTCAAGGTTCAGAACTGCAGGAATTACATCATAATAATTTAAAAAATAATAATGTTAAAAGTCAAATGAAAAAAAATGCTCTTTGCCACCCAAAGACCTTTAATATTCCAAGCTGGTTAACATATGGAACATAAGACTGAAGCCTCTTTATAATTACTTCACTGAAAATTCTCTGTTGGTATTTATGTATTTAATTCTACATTTGCTAGATGCCCGTGGGGATAAATATGTTTTCCTACTCGTTCTCAACATGTCTGAAAAGCAGCAAAGAAATGGTGATAAATAATAACGCAGAAAAACTGTTTTCTTTGTTTATTTTAAACTCCACTGCTTTGGACAAGGTCATTTTGTTTCACAAATACATAATCTACCAAAAATGAACTACAGAAGTCAACCTTGGTGCACCCTGGAGGTGTCCAAGGATTGACTGGACATGGCACTCAGCATTCTGGGCTGGTGGCAAGGGAGGGATTGGAGACAGGGTGGATCAGGATTTGAGTCTATTTGCATAATTTGATGGAATTTCTCACTCACATGATAATTCTTTTCTGCTAAATTGAAAAACAAATCTAAAACTTTGGGAGTCCCCACATCTCCTTACCAACAACATTCCTGTAAGAAAACTGAAACCCAAAAAGGCAAACATGGGCCTGCCTGCAATTCCTGTACTGATTGCAAATAAGAAGTTGTGACATTTCCAAGCAATTTTCTGGATCAATACCTGACCAACAGCCAAATTCTCATCTGTACCAGCTCTCCCCATCCGTGTAGAACTGGAGCCTTAACTCAAAGCCGTCCAGCTCTCAATTTCATCCTCCTCCTGATTTATTTTGCAATTTGTAACACTGTGCCTCACGACTCAAGCAAAGCCCAGGAACAAACAGCAGGTTCAGGAAGGCCCTGCCATCCTTGACAAGGTGAATGGGATTTTCACTGCATTCCCCAGTCTGCCAGGAGGATTTGCTTCCCCAATAATTCTTGGCCTTAACTGCAAAATATGAGCAGTTGCTTGTGAACGTTTTTACTTCTTCCGCATGATTCTGTCTTTAATCACAATCCAGAGTCAGATGAAAAATTTGAGATTATTAAAGGATGTTCCTTCCCTGTGAGCAATCCATTCTCAAAATTTAGGGCTTGATCAATCTGTCTTCTCAAAAGCTGAGTTGCTGCTGCAATGCTAAAAATGTGTACAAGAAAAGGGCATGAAGAACTGGAAGAAGTTGATGCAAATTTCAAACACTTTCCTATGAAAATGTGGTTTCAATATTCCTCCAGTGTAGTTCACTGCAGCTCACTAAACAGCAATTTAGAATATTGGATATTGCATTAATTTATTTCTGAATTGTGCCATTCAGTTATGGGGACCAAAAATGACCAAATTGCTACGGAATTCTGCTTTGCTTCTGAAACTACAAGATGTTGTTAGTACATGTGAGCCAATATCTAAATTTAAGCACTATGCACATCTTGCTTTAGTTTGGTTCTTTTAAAACACCAAGATCCTCATAAGGAATCTGGCAAGTCATTTGGGCTTTGAGGAAGAAGTAGATATTGGGATAAAGAGGAGCATGAACGTGTGGTAATAAGAGGTTCTCACAAATAAATATTCCAGTGAATTAGGAGCATTGGTATTTTATCTTTGATAAATTCTGTTAAAGAGGAGCAGCTAATTTCACACTGACAGCAAGAGGAAAAGTTAATTTCACACAGACAGCAAGGTCACAAGGAAAGAACTTTGAATTATGACAGCCTAAACGCAGTTGATCCTGTAATTTAAATGTATGGCAAAACAATAATCTGTTCAGGCCCTGGATGTAATTCAGTGTATCAGTGATGAATTGAATGTATCAATAACCAGTCATGGGAATTTTAAAATCCATCATTACAGCATGAGCAAGGACAATTCATCCCAGCCCATGTGCCCTTTACAAGCTGAGCATTTCTAATCAGTGAGAGCTGAATGACCAAAGGAATAAAAACTCTACACAAGAATGGCAGAGGGGAAGGGAGGAGGAGAGGAAAGCAAAAAAAAAAAAAAAAAACAAAAAAAAACTTCCAAAAGGATGGATTGGTAAAAACTTGGCTCTGCTATGAATTTACACATGGTACAGAACGGAGAGAGTGAGGTGAGCAGGGGAAACAGCCAATTCCCAACACCTAATTCCCAGTACCTCGTGCCTTTTTTGGTGGAACCATCATTTGCATTTAATCAAGCTGTTCATAATAGGCTCTTGAAGGCTACAGGAACAGGAGAATACAATCCCCACTATTCCAGCACAAAAATTCCAGCAAGGTCATCTATCCATGGCTGAGCCACAAGTCCCAATCATTTGGGTTTTTTTACCCCCAAACAGATGCTACTGCAATAAATGGAAGTACAATATCTCCAAGTGAAAAAGGCATAAATTAAACACATATTTATCCCACCAAAATACTGGAGAGGCGGTTTTTAAACAATGCCTGCATTAGCTACAAGGATGCTTTAGGTAGAAATCAGGAAGGTACTTCTGAGAAAATGTGTTTGAATAATGGCAAGTATTTCATTTATTGGCAACTTCTTGAGCTGCACACTAAGAATTGTGTCGCTCTTCATTCTGTGATGAGTTCTTGATGTAAAATCTACACTAAATTATCTCCCGACTTTTCCCTGAGATGACTCTAGGAAAAGAGAAGGGGAAGAGGAGGATAATTTCCCAGCTGACAGCTCCTGTGGGCTGTGGCTGTCCCACTCTCTGTGCACTGTTTTGAAGGGCCCAGGACCCCGGGGGTTGTTAATGGCTCATGGGATGGGGAGCAGTAACAAATATCACAATGATCACTGAGTGCGGCTCTCCTGGAGCTGCACTCTGCTGAACATGGCACTCCTGGCCTAGAACATGCTTTTATTTGCTTGGAAAAACTTCGGAATTCCTGTTTTTGTGGAGGTGTTTCCATCAGTTTACAGCTCACGCTGGGAATTTGGGAGCAGCGTATCCTCATTTCGGTCATATTACTTTAATGCCATGACTTTTGGCTGTTTGAAATGAAAGATGACAGATTAAAGTGAGGAATCAGCTTCTCAGGAAAACCAGCTAATCCCCAAGAAGCAGCTTGAAATGGCTCTTGTGAAAAGGAACAGCGAGTAAAAATGTCATGAGTAACCACAACACATGATTTCCCCAAAACATCATCGGTACCACAGGCAGAGGCTTCACTGTGGAAACAATACAAGAGTAAACAAACACAGGAACTGTGAACAGAACGTGCCTGATCACTATTTGATGGCTTTCACTCTCACTTCCAACCCTCCACAGTAATTTCACCCTAAATGCTCTATTTTGGTTTCAACATAAAGGGCTGGACTAGAAGTGGTTAATGACAAAAGACAACGACATGAAAAACACAGATACTTGGGTTTTTCCTCTTCACCCTGTCCAGAAGGTTTCAGTAATGCTTGATTCAAGCAAAAGCAACTTCTGAAATAAACTTTTGAAATAAAAAATTCTACTTTTAGATAGTTCCTGAAGTCTGCTCTATTTTTTTTAACATGGTCAAGTGACTGCACACTGACCTCAAAATGTGCAGCAGTATTAGTGGGGACAGCTGACAAAGAGAATTGTAAAAGGCAGTAACTGTGCATCACTTTATCTCAATTTAATTTAGTGGGGACAGAAAAAAAACCCTTATTCCATTTGAATACAATCAAAGAATCTACACAGGCAGGTCCTGTGTACTGGAATCTAAATAGAAATAGTTTTTGAGTATGTGTTGTTAAAGATGATTGAGTATTTATAGTTTTAACTATCTGATCAGAGCTGTTTCTAATCAATTCATTTTCCACTTCCAGACTTACAGAACTGCTACCAGGCCTACAGTCACGGGTTTTTACCCTGAGTTTTCAGGCAGTGTTTCAGACCAAACCAAAGGATTTGTCCTCATTATGCAGAATAATTTTGTGCCTTGGACAGCTCTTTCAGGAAAACATCCCTGCTTTAGTGCAGAGAGAGACAGAAATTTTGCCACACCTTTACACGTGTGCAGGTGAAGCCGCTTCTTGCCCAAATGAAATTAGCTGTGTGTGCTAACGAGATTACAGAGCACCATTCCAGCCCTGCTGCAGCAGAGATGGAGACTTTGATCAACCACGCTCTGCAACAAAGCTGCTTTTGCTGATTAACATCATTAACTCTGATTTATGTATTACACGTAATCCTGCTTTCCAACATGAAAGTTATTTGCTGAAGTCCTCGAAGTTAAAATAATTCTCTTCTCATCTTGAGGAGCCCAGTGTCTAGATCTAAAGAATTCCAGTCATCTATCAAAAAGACTACTCTAAAATACAGACTAATTTAAGAAATGCAAAAGTGACTTTCAGAACTGTTGTTCATCCCTCAAAAATAACTGTTTCCTGGAGATCGATTGTATTTGCTTCCTTCCAAACACTCAGCTGAGAATTCACAAACTGAAATAAGCCTTGAAATGGAGTAATGTGCTTTAAACCTTACACCGGTGTTTGTGAGAGAGTTACATGAACCAAGTCTTCATCCCACCTTGACAGACAGACAGACAGACAGACAGCAGCTTGCCGTGTGTTTTCCCAAAGGCTGAACCCAACACCGGAATCCTGCTCCTCAGAAAGCATCATAAATGCTTTGAATTCTTCAATTTAAATTTAAATTCTGTTCTGGATCACAAATAAGAAGCAGCTGACAAACATTCAGGGAAAGCCTCCATCAGCCCGGCGACAAACACAGCAGATCAGAAAATGGAGATTTAATTCTGTGGTTATAACGTGAAGTCACACGGAGCCTGGATTTCAGCTTCACAGCACCTGGGGTGTTTATCCCGCACTGAAAGCCTTCCAGAGCTCTGCTCCTGAAATTCATGGCATTATCACCGAGGGGTTTGGACAATAATGACCACACTCCAGCACCCTGACTCACTGTGCAGTTGTGTTTCACCCTAAAGGCTGCTTAGGAGCTGCAGGGTTGTCAATGCACAGCCCAACAGCCAAGGAGCTGGGGATATTAAATGGAGATTTATAATGGATCACAGTATTCAGAAAAAAACTCAAAAAAACAAAAACAAACAAACAAAAGAACACAAAAAACCACACAAAAAACCCCACGAAAAACACCCAAAAGAAAAACAAAACAAAAACCAACAACAACAAAAATCCCAAACAAACCCAAAAAAAGATGAACAAACAAACAAAAAAGGAAACAAAACCCCACAAAAAAACACCACAAAAACAAAAACAAAAAACCCAAAGAAACAACAACAAGCAAACAAACAGAAAATAAAAAACAAAAAAAAACCCAACAACAAAAAAATTTAAAAATACCTCAAAACCCAAAACAAAACAAAACAAAACAAAAAAAAA
>VZTX01008498.1:261894-288809 GCA_013400915.1 Pardalotus punctatus | reverse complement strand
CAGGGAAATGACCTTAAAGATCACCTAGTTCCAAGCCTTCTACCAGACTAGGTTGCTCTAAGCCCCATCTAACCTGGTCTTGAACACTTCCAGGGATGGGGCATCCACAGCTTCTCTGGGCAACCTGTGCCAACGACTCGCCCCCCTCACGGTAAAGAATTTTTTCCTAATATCTAATCTAAACCTACCCTCTTTCAGTTTAAAAGCATTGCCCCATGTCCTGTCACTATCGGGTTGTTTAAAAAGTCTCCTTTCTTTTCATAAGCCCCCTGAAGGTGCTGGAAGGCCGCAGTAGGATTTTACCTGAAACCTGCTCCAGGCTGAACGCGCCCAGCTCCCTCAGCCTGTCTTTGTAGGAGAGGTGCTCCAGCCCTTTCATCACCTTTGTGGCCTCTCCTGAACTGGCTCCAACAGGTCCACATCCTTCTTGTGCTGACGACCCCACAGCTGGACACAATACCCCAGGCGGGGTCCCACAAGGGCAGAGCAGAGCTGCAGAATCCCCTCCCTCGCCCTGCTGGCCACGCTGCTTTTGCTGTAGCCTCAGGACACGGCTGGGTGTCTGGGCTGTGGGCGCACGTTGCCAGGTTTTGTTCAGCTTTTCATACGTGAGACCCCCCAAATCCTTCTCCTCAGAGCTGCTCTCAATAAGTTCCTCTCCCAGTCTGTGCTCACGTATGGGATTGCCCCCACCAGGTGCAGCCCTTTGCACTTGAGCCCACTAGTCAACAATTCCTATGTTGCCAAGATACAGACACTGGAAACAAAGCCCAACAATAGCGATAAAGAGCTCTCACTAAGGGAGAAGAGCCGCAGATCCGTGCCCTCTCTGCAGGGATGTTATTGTTCAATGCTAACAGTGTCACACGCAGGCTCAGGATGGCAAATGCTCCTTGAGCAGCACACAGCCTTTTCCATCCACAAAGGCTTCCCTGGCAGGACAGAGAGGCTAAATGCCCCAGGGTGCTGATTTTCTACTTCAGACAAACAGAGAGATGGCAAGCTGGGTGTTTGGAAGCTGTAATTTCTGTCAGCCGGAACCAGCAGCAGAACTCGGTACTTTCCAGCAGTACATAGAGCTGCTCTGGGGATCAGGACTGCTGTCCCAGTTTGCCAGAGGAGGGCAGCAGCCTACAGCTGGATGGGCTGGCGACGGGACTGTCTGTTCTGATCAGCTCACCCTACTGCTCTATTTTATTCTCACTTGTACACATTCAGTGGACGACAGCTATTCCTATGCTCTCAGCTGGCCATTCTACAGCTTTTGCACGCACACAAGTCACACATCTCTATATTGTCAGTCCATTTGTCTGGGTGAGGGTGTGCAGCAGGGATTACTTCATGCTGCCATACTCTTCAAAGGATGCTGTAGGGCAGAAGGCTCTCATCTGAAAGAGATGAAAATAGGGAAGCTAGTGGACGTGGACCCCCAAGAGAAAAGTGTTGAAATCAATTAGATGGTTGGAAAGAGGGAAAATAACAAGACACATCCTCTGCCTGCTGTTGGGACCATCCATCTATCATCCCTGCCCCAGCATCCAACAGCACACTTCCCTCCCAGCTCTGTTCTTCACCTCGGGGTAGGAGGGGAATATTGCTTGGAAGCAGAACTGTCTCTGATCCCTCTCTTACCACACTGGTGAGACCAAGCCAAAGTGCAAGATACAGCTTGGGATAAAAAGGTGAGTGAGGTCCAACACGGCTTGTGTCTCAAAGATAGTTGCTATTAATAATAGTTTTGTCCTCTATTTGTTTCAGCACTGGTTGTGATTGTATATATTTAGGAACATGAGACTTCTTTTCCCATTGCTACTGAGGTCAATGTGTTGTGCTCTGACTCTCTCTTGTGTGAAAAAGCCTGGCTACACCACTGCTGGCTACTCAGTGGGCTCTTGTGCTTCAGCATTATGCTAACGAACATCTCTCAGGATTTCAGTCTCATTTGCCAAAGGTACCTTGCAGGCAGGAGATTGTTACCCAGCAGCTCTCCAGAGTTGCTTAAGATCTTTATGGGAAACACAGAGAAAAGGGCTGGTGCATTCTACCCAGTTTTGAACTGACTGGAGCTCAGAAGCATAACTGGGCTTCACAAATATATTGAGACAAAGAGCAGGGAGCAGGCAAATAATTGCAGGGCAGATCAACAACAATAATACAACAGATTCTGTATTCCTCATACAAAAGAATTCACTGAGCCATGCATTCTGGAAGGCTTTCTTCCTTCTCAGGTGCCTATCACAGTTTGCTTTCCAGCTAGATAAACACATTTGCAGCAAACTCGATTACCTTCTAAATAAACATGCAGGGTGGGGCACAGGAACCTGGGGTAGGATAGGTTAGTGCTCTGCATAATTATTTTACTTACATCAGGCTCAGATAAATCTTACCAAATTGAATTTGGATGGAGTATGGGCTGTGGACAGACAGACTTTGAAGCTGTTGTTGACATGATGTTGATTTTCGTCTTTGTTGGTGTCTTGAATAGCACTGAGACCCCAGTGGGAAAGAATCATAGGAGAGTGATCACAGATGTATTTGATTAAGTCTTGTCTAAGTCAATGAGGAGGCTGCAGTTGATGGAAACATGCTGACTTGTATCAGCAGAATCTTCTGCTTGTTCTTTGTAATTTTGTAGTACTGAGAAGCTCAAACCCTGTGTCAGCATCTCACCATTGTGAAATCTCAGTATGTAGATTCTGCATGCAGACAAAGGCAATACAATTCTAGTGTGGAAATTAGTTATGGAAAAAAGACTTTGGTGCTCTGTTGCCTGATGCTCCTCTTGCCCATCTTTCTGAATTAACCTCTTTGTGCTTCATAGAACTGCCATCTACTGTCTGTGTGATTGGGTCTTGCTGGGTTGGACAAGGCACCTTCCTTCAAGTGGTATGCCAGTTCAACATGTTGATGTACCTGCTCAAGCATAAAATCTCAGGCTATTGAAGGTGATAACTTCTCTAGGCACCTTCCCAAATCCTCTCACAAACCCTGCCAACACTGACTGGCCGCCTTGGTGCACATTTCTTTGTCACCTCACAGACAAGTTGTTTACTCTTGTGCCAGGACCAAGCCAGGTTCCACACATCCAACAGCAAGGCAACGATGCTAGAGAACATGATCCAACAGCATGCATGATGATGTACAAGGAACTTGGGAGCCCTTGTGGAAGAGCTGGACACATCCATCCCAGAGAACCAGAGGGAGCTGTAATCCCTAATGTAATGCCTAATCCTCACACAGCACAAGAGAAGCATCGGTGCCAGGGCCCTATGCCAGGGCTGGCACATGGTATTTGCCTTTATCAAAAGGTGTCCAGGCACAGCGAAGTAAAACACCACAGCAAACAGCAGAAGCAGCCTCGGACTCTAATATACAGTAAAGAACACAAGCTCCAAGGCCAGCACAGGACCTGCCAGTTAACAACTCTAACTGCTGATAGCATGCCCAAATCAAACCCGGTATCTCAGGCCCCATGCTGCACTTGGAACAGATTGTTGTGGGCTGACCCTGACTAACAGCTAGACACCTACCCAGTTGCTTGCTCACTCCCCTCCCTTGTGGCATGGGGAGAAAACAGAAAGAAGGTGAGAAGATTTGTGATTTGAGCTAGTGATAGTTTAATGAGGAGAGAAAAAGGTGCATACAAGGCAAAGCACAAAAAAAGAAAGAAGGAATTTATTACTACTTCCCACTGGTGGGCAAATGTTTTGCTACTTGTTGGCAAGGAGGACTTCAGCTTTAGTTGAGAAGACAAATGCTATAACCACAAACATAGCATCACAGAATCACAGAATCACAGACTGGCTTAGGTTGGAAGGGACTTTAAAGACCATCTAGTTCCAACTCCCTGCCATGGACAGGGACACCTTCCACTGGATCAGGTTACTCAGAGCCCCATCCAGCCTGGCCTTGAATACTTCCAGGGATGAGGCAACCTCTTCCTGTGCTTCACCACCCTCACAATGAAGAATTTCTTCTTAACATTCCCCCTTCTTCCTCCTTTCTCTGAGCTTTTATTGCTAAGCATGATGTCATATGATATGGAATACCCCTGTAGTCAGCTAGAATCAGCTGTCCCAGCTGGGTTCCCTCTCAAGCCCTTGCCAACCCCCAGCCAACTTGCTGGATGAGGTGGGCAGAGGTAGAAAGAAAGAAAACACAGATGCGCTGTAAGCTCTGCTCAGCAATAGCCAAAACACTGTTGGGTTACCAACATCATTTCAGCCACAGCTGCAAAGCATCGCTCCCCATGGCCTGGTAGGAAAAAAGGGAACTCCATCACAGCTAGACCCAGTACACTTGTTTGGCAAAAATCCTGAAGGACATGGATGTGCTGGAGAAGCTGGCACAACATCACAAACAACTTCATCATAGTCACTGTGATCTTATTTATAAGTTATTATTGAAATGGCTGACAGCTCCCAGGGAGACAGTTTTTCACATCTCCTGATGTTGCTCAGAAATTCTGATGGAGTCCAAACTACTTTGCCTTAGATTACACAGTGGGGTTTTAGTGTTTTGAGACCACATAGACATTGATGCACTGCCATGTAGTCACGAACAGCACCCACTCAACCACAGTGCTCTGTATCATGGGAACAGCTTGAAGACCATTGTTTTCACAGATCTTCTTGCTTGAATAGGTTAGACAAGAACTAAGAGCTTTTTGCAAAGAGGTCAAGTGTTTATGAGCCAGGAAACAGAGCAAATATATTTCTTTGCAAGTTAATGCAAATCCAGCTGGGTTCTTAAAAATTTAACAGATGAGCTTCAGAAAGGTACACTGCTTGGTTCAAGACAAGTGGCGACATGGCAGCATCTCTACTTAGAGCTCCCTCACACACAGAGGGTACAGTCATCCTGGCTTGGTGAGGTTGTGTCAAGGGAGACATGTCACTGTAGCAGCTGCTCATTTCTAGATGCTCATTTCATCCATCTGCCCTGCAACCCATCATGCTGTTAACTACATTTGCCTGTAAGGACATTTGTCTTCTCAGCAATTCTGTAACGGTTAGACATGCTGCAGCCAACTGCTAAATGCCACAGACCGTCAGAAATGACTGCAGACAGTCATATGGGCTGTTGCATAATGGAGTTAGATGAGGTCATTTTTCTTCCCTCTTCCAGGTGCCGCAGTTTACACTGAGGAGCTCTGTCATCTCACACAAAACTTAATTAAACAGGAAGTGTCTAACCCACCACAGTAAGAGAGCCTACACCTAACCTTCAGTCCCCAGGAGCCAGTTCTGCTCAGTAGACCGCTGAATGACGGAGTTTCTGACTTTACGATACAAACACACATTTAGGTAAATTCGGTTCCCATTAGCAAGGCTATAAATTAGGAGTGGGTTTGCTGCAAAACTATCAGACTCATTTGGCAGAAACCTCCAAAGTGCTTTATGCTAGTTGAAACCAAATCTCTGCTGATGTCATTCAAGTTCTGATTGTTTTCCCCAACAGGAAATTTGTCCCCTCTGTTGTTACCATGCATGAATAAAAATTTTTTGTTCCTGGCCACAATCTCACAAAGCAAGTGAACAAAGTCTTTCTGCATTGGTGACCTCCAGGTTGGTTTGCTACAGGGATTGTAAATGGGGATGAATAAGCAAATGCTACAGATTTGGGTTTTATTCTACCAAAGGAGCAGAAGTTCCTCACTCCAATGTTATGCTGATTCCTCAGCAATCAATCAAATTTAAGGCTGTAATGCTTCTTTTCAACAGTTTTACTGACTTTAGGTAACAGATATGCAGAATATGGAATTAATTTTCCTGACAATGTTGTTATGCTGTTTCTCATGCTACGGCCAATAGGTTTGTCCCAATAAAGGATAAGATTTATAGAGTAAGATGTAAGTCTTTTTAGTAATCAGGTTTTGGCTATTTCAGCTTCCCTGTCCAGGCCAAATGGAAGTTTGAGTATTAGAAATTCAGATGTACAAATCTGTCCTTTCTGGTTTGTAATCTCAGCTCCTTCTAAAATGAAAAAAAAAAATAAAATACAGGTTTTGGAGTTGTGGAAGAGCTTGAAGCTATGAAGCACCTAGTAATTTCTGTCTCAATTTACAGGATACGTGATGAAGTTATTCTGAGAGAGGTGCACAACAAATTCCTATCAACACCACCTATGTATGGCCAAGGACATGAAGAACATATCCAGCCATGATGAAATGGCCTCTCAGCCACCAGTTCAAGGTCAGAGCTGCATCAGAGTTTCAGGTTCCCTTAAGGTACCTCTTTTCCCTTTCTCAGAAATAAGATGATTCTCTGTATCTACAGGTAATATGCAAAACTGAGCTCTCTCCTACCCCAATAGACAATTCTAATTAAGACTTATGTAAGATGTTCAAGGTGTTAATCACTGGAAATATTGGAGTTGAGGCTGGATGGGGTTTTTAGCAACCTGGTCTAATGGAAGATGTCCCTGCCCTTGGCAGGGGAGTTGGATTAGGTGATCTTTTAAAGGTCTCTTTGAACTGAAACCATTTTATGATTCAATGATAAACCTCCCAGGTTTGATGTGGCAAGAGAATTACTTCTGAATAAATGTTAAGTAGATCTTCAGTTCTAGCCTGCATCTATGAGAGAGAATCTGATGCCCAAGATCGAAAGTGAAAAAGATCATATAAGGGGATGCCAAGAGAAAACTGTTTTGGGGCAGGCTTGAGTTCAGACTCCTTTGCGTAAAATCAGAACTTTGGGCATGGCTCTATAAAATAGATGAGGTCTTTTGTCAGGAGTAGAGTAGAAACACTACCTGCTGGTACCATTTACAGAGAGAGCAACTGATGAAACAAGGGCATGACACTGCTCAGAGCTCTGTAGTTGCTCTGTGGCAAAGATGAGAGTAGCACAGAGGCCTTCTGGGGTCTGTGCCAGGATCTAGTCACTTCATGATAAAATTTCTTTTTCCTTACTACAGCTTAATCATTTGGGCTGAAGTATTCCAAGTTGGAAAATCTGTTCATGGCTGAATTTGAAAACTTAAGGCAGAATGGTTCAGATCTTTCTGAGCAGTCAGCTCTGGTACTCCCACACCTTGAAACAACATAGGAATTTTGTCAGGGCATTTACTTGGTCAAACCCTTCACTTTTTCCTTTATATTTTATAACAAGGAATTTAGAAGAATCTACAAGTTCATCACTGTTCTGCAAGTGGAGGGGTTAACCCACACTTCTGTGAACCACAGAGATACAGGCTTAAGCACTGAATGAACAGAGGTCTTTAGGAAAATACCGTGTGATCTTGTCATTTGGAGCTGAGTCATGACACATGCACAGCATGAGCAGGGTAACCTTAAATCTGGCGTTATGGTACTTGCATATGCCCAGATCTGAAGTTTTAATAGCCTATGTGTAATATATATTTATCCATATCTGTGTCTGTATACACAATATATGTGTTTAAGTCTTGCTATGGAAAAGCAGCCAACCTCTCTTTCAGTAGCAACTGGAAATTACACAGAACAGTGAAATAAAGCTGCAGAGAGGATTGTTTTGATCTGAGATATTATTTCTGTTCTGATTTCTCTTTCCTTTTCCTCCTTTGCTTTAATCAAAGCTATTAACCCAAGATCATACCTCAGAGCTAAAGCAAGCCCATGGGGAATTTTTGAAATGTTCAAAAGGAGTGCAAAGAAGCAATTTTGCTTTATTTTGCTATGATTGTAGATGTTGTGTGCCAGGTCTGGTCCCTCCTGTAGGCTCAGAAAAATTACTTAAACAATCCTAATTGATGAACACCAATTAACAGGCATAGGTAAACTAGCATTAGTGTGCCAACCTCTCCATGCATGAGATGAATCACCCCCTGGAACAGACCCAGCCTAGAAATTGTGCTGCTCTGAGACTTGTAATAAAATTATTTGAGTTTCTACATTCTAAAGTAACTCTTCATCTCAGTGCTGATATGTGGACATGGCTAGCAGCAACAATCCTAGTTGTAATAGGATTAAATTAAGGAGTAATAGGATTAAGTTTAGGAATGGAAAATGAAGCTTCTATGATAAATTTCCTGATGATGAGACTCAACCTGACAAGTAAAGCTTATCACCTGGCACTGAATCACTTAGGAAATATACAGTACAGAAATTTGATATGAGAATGGATTAAATCTAATGCCTCTTCTCCATCTCAGACTTTTAATGATTACTATCTTCTTTGCAGGCTCATATAATTTAGCATGAAGAAAACAATTAAAAAGAACAAAAACTTTCTCAAGTTTACTTTTACAAATCACCCCCCTGGAGAAAAGGTGGACCTCTCCTGTTGTTGCCTGAACAAAATGATCATGAGTTGAAAGAGAGGTTGGAGCAAAGCATAGTCCGAGTGTTCTTGTGAATCACTCACATTTGCAAACGAAAAGGTCCTAGACCCCTAAGTATTTCAGGCTATTCTGGAAAACCTGCTTTCAACTAAGGCAAATCCTTTTTACTTATTTTAAATGCCTTTGGAATACCTTTTGTTATTTGCGTGTTGCTTCCTTGAAAACCAGGAAAGGTACATGTGTGTGGATGATTCAGTAAAAAGTCTTTTAAAGATTTTACAACTGGTTGTTCTCATATTCCTGAAAGATAGTGTTTTGTTACTATTTGTATTACAGAAATTCCTATAGCTGACAAGATACTTACTCAGGAAAAGGTTAATCTGGGTCTAGATTAATCACTTAATCCATGAGCCCTAAATCAGAATTGTACTCAGCTGGCAGTACATGGGATATTTCCCTCCTGTCTGCTGACTCTATCCATACGGGAGCTAAAGACTAGGCTTGCAGACTTCCTTTTGTTCTCAGAAATGCCTGGAGAGCTAGATAAAATACTGGGTACATTCTCACTTATCATACTGTCTGCTTTGCCTAATGGGTAAGTCAGCAGCCTGCATCCTACATAAAGCCTGGGACACTTATGGGCACCTAAATGATGAGGAAGGATGACCATGAGCCTCCACTCATTAGTAGACCATGCTAAACCTTTTTTTTTATCTTTTTCAGAATGTGCTCAAAACTGATACCTGGGAGTGAATTTCATATTGAAGCAGTTTGGATTTGAGGAGAGCATTGGCTGAGGTGATCAGTAAGGTGCAGATTGGATGGTTATGCGGCTTGAACAGAAATCTCTTAAAACCAGTATCTTAACCAGAGATCCTATTTTAATTTTGAATAAGTGGGATTCTGTTCAGCAGGGCCAAGAATCACATTATTCAATGGCAGGTGTATGAGTTGAACCTACTGCAGTTTTTATTAGCTTAAAGCCATGATTTTTTGTTTCCTTGAAATTGGGTTGGTGATGCGAAGGAGCATAGCATAAAAACAGCTATAGCTTCTTTCTTCTCTACTTTTTCTCTCTTTTTGTGAGGAAATGAAGGGCCTCTCCTTTTGTAGGCTGAAATTATCATCTGCCTTCTTCAGGAAGCCTTTTTACCCTAGGGACACTAGGACAGACATGTGGGCGTTGTTGTTTCTAGGAATACATTTATGAGGATGGACATGATGGCCACTGCCTTGTCCTTGGGCAGATCAGCCACACAGAGAGGTCAGTTCTGACTGGGATCAGCAGCAGCAAGAAGGCAGTTTTGGGAGACAGTGAGCAATTCAAAAGGATGTGATGAACTTCCTGTTGCTCTTGTAGAGTCAAATATTTCTGCATCCACTCTCATGTTAGGCGGAGATAATAGGTTTGAATAGTAGATGTAAAATGGGCAAAACTGGTTAAAAACTTCAGTTTCCCCATGAATCTGTCAGAAAACACTTTCTGAAGTGTTTCCTAGTTAAGGAGTTCCTGGTACCTTCTGGTGTTTGAAAGCAGTACATCAGCAGAGCTCTGTCTGCTTGACAAACAGACCTAATGTTATTTCAATTTGTATCAACCAGAGGGCAGTTATAAATGTTGTGGCATTGCAGATATGAAGTCCAGGTAGGTAACTAGCTTGAATTGGAGAACTGTAAGCGTTGCATCATAAAACAATTTCCTAAGTCACCAATAGCAACTAAATTTCAACAGCTTCTTTATGCTGCCAAGCAAATCCAGGAAGGTAACATGGCAAGGCAGTGAAACAAAAGAAAAATCAATTTTCATTTAACTCTGGTGGGAGTTAACTGGAGTGTGAAAATTTGGTGGTCAATTCCTGCTATAGAAGGAAACGGTTCTTGTCCTGAGGGGCAGAATTGTGGAAAGAACTGATTTTTTTGTATTCATGGCCTAAGTGAAAAATCACTAAAATTAATTTATTTGGGTTTGATCAAAAGCAAAAAGACAAACAACAACCTAGCTGTAAAACCAAACAGCTTTCATATAAATTTGAACAGTTAAATATTTTTTTTAACAGTTGAAAAAATACATTTAGGGATGGGCTCAGAAACATTGTTTCTGTAAAAACATTTCCAGAGATGGGCTCAGAACTTGTGTTTCAGTAAAAAAAAATTCCAAGTGTTCCATTAAGGGGAAAAAGAAAAAGAAAAGGAAACAAGATACTTTTAGTTGCTGAGAGCATCTGAATTTGTAATTTGTGACAAACTTGTCTGATCATAACATTTCATGCCACTCTGCTCAAGGAAGTCTGTAGTGGAGCTACAAGCTGCACAAGGACAAGTTTCTGTATGTCAGAGCAGGCACTGCTAAACAATCCTTCCGCCTCACATGACAAAAAAAAGAAATGTCCATGCAAGTGGAAGCTGCAGTACAAAGGAGACAGGCCTATAAAAGATGAACAAGCATTGGCAGTGTGGTGCTTTCCTTGTAATGAGGGTAGTCATGGAGAGTGAGTCTGTGCCAGGGTTGTCAGGTTTTGCCTGTATGTTTAAAGCGAGCTGATGTGAATGGAGGGGCACTCCTGGGTATGCAGCGCTGTGGCTTGTTCTGTGCTGCACGTTCAGCATGTGTGGTGCTGCATAAACCCCTACCATGAGCCAGGTGACTGCAGTGGGAGAGTCTGCCAGCCAGCCAGTTCTCTGCCTGTGTAGCTGACAAGGGCTATTCCTTCCAACGGGCAGGACTTCGTATTTGTCCTTGATGAATTTCAGGAGGTTTCCCTTGTTGCCTTCCTCCAGCCTGTCTAGATCCCTCAGAACAGCAGTCCTGCTTTGTTAATGCCGAGGGTTGAGGAGGGGTGGAATAAGCCTCTGCATTTACCGAAAGTGTCTCTATGGCTTCTGAGAGATCACTTCAGCCAGCACTGCTCTGGTGCTGTACAGAACGGCTTTTCTCACACCCGTGCCGGTGTCAGGCACAATTCTCACTCACCCACTGAGCCGGATAGCCCTGGCATTCCCAGAGACAAAGAATTCAGAGGCCCTCTCTCCTGGAAGTTCCAGACGTTTATTCTGAAGGGGTCCAAGGCAGAAAGAGGGCAAGATGGCCCCGAGAGCCCCCATTTATAGGGACGATCTGGGGCCAGATAACAGGAGGCGGGGAGAAACCCCCTTAACCAACGGGGAGTAGGGAAGGGTAGGATTTAGGGATAGGTTACAACCATAGGGGATTACATAGTTTTGGGGAGAGACCATTGTGTTTTCCAGGAGGTGCATAGATTAGGAGGTTTTCCACCAGTGAGGTCCTGCAGTGTTAGAATTGGTATGACCCACTGCCACACTTTGTTTTCATTTTGTCTCCAGTGTGGTGAAAAGACTAGGCAGATGAAGAAATAGAGATGATGTTTCTGCTTCTCCCTTTTGTTCCTTGAGCTGCAAAGAGGTTTCTTTTGGGGACAAAATCAAGAAACATTTACTAAAAAAATGTAATTCAGGTGAAAGCAAGCCATAAGTCTGGCTAATTTTAACAGCCTAACGCAAGCACGCAATTGCTCTTCTATGAAGATATGCTGGTGCCTACTAAGCATCTCATTCTTGAGATGTCTGAACTTGGGCAGCAGCTGCTCCAAACTGGCTATGAAATGGGTGCTGTCTAGAACGAATGGAACTCAGTCATACTTGATGAGATAAATTATGGTGTTACAGTGTTCAGCTCCTAAAATGGGAAAGACTGGCATTTTGCAGTAGGGAACATGTTGCATCTTTTTTCCAATGCCATCACTCTGTGACAAATGAGTGCCAACTTGGTAAGAATCAGTAATATCCATTCACAAAGAGTTCCAATGGAGGTGTTACTATGCATGAGAGGAGAAAATGCCACACTCCTTGAACAGAAGACCTGCTTCTTTCTATTGGAAGACAGTGTTACCAAACAATGGCTCTTCCCTATTCTCACGAGCCTAGTTTTCTCAGACCTACTTTTATCAAGGTAAATAACCAAATGAAAATTCTTAGAATTCAAAGGGACAGGCAGGCTTACGTACTTTGAATATTTGGCTGCTTAAAACACTTGAAATTATTTCTGAATAGATCTGGACAGAGTAAATCAGACCTTTTAATGTAGAATACTCTTCTCAGAAGACTCAAACACAGGACTGGTGTGTCTGGAGCTGAGTTGCCAACATTGGTTATGCGTCAGAAAGGATAGCCAGGCTATCCTCACATCCCAGCACAGCACCCTGGCTTCTGCTGCATGGTTGTGCTTCCTGAATCCCAGTACTCCCTCCTGGTTTAGCTTCTTTGAAGCTACTGGATGCTGTGATTTATAGGCATTTTCAGCCTTTAGCAAATTAACTGGGTGCACATCTGGTCTGTAACTGAAGGATTACAAGAGAGAAATTTATGCCGTTTTCATGGTGTGCTCTCAGAATGAAGGTGAAGACCGGGTCTGGAGGTTCCCTCTGCCTCCTTTGAGTCTGTGGAGATGAAATGACAACACACATGTACTTTCTGCTTATTGAATGTAGGTGCAGCTTGTGGCCATCAGCACTGCTGGATAACGCAGAGTGAACCACAGCTTAGGTCTATGTACTGATTGCATCAAGGGCTTTCAAGGAGCAACTCTTTAGATCAGCTGATTTCCTCATTAGCTCACCCAGCAGTTTTCAGCAGGAGAAGCTCAGCAGCCTTTGTGACCATTGACAGGAGTATTTCTTCCTCCTTGCAGGGAAGAATGTAAAATAATGTGTTATTCAATATAAAAGCTAGGTTTTTTCTCCTCCATGTTATGAAGCTGTAAGTGTGATGTGATTGAAGTCAGCCTTAGGAATGGTGATTAAATGCAAATAAAGAAGAGAAGGATATAGTCCGTGCAACCGCTACTTGCAGATGTTACTAATACTGTTTATGTGGGGAATTTCAGTGCAAGAGTAACTATGGTTCATCTACCATCAACAGCTTTTAATTGTGGTTGTAACTATTCCCTTGCAAATGTGTATATTGCTCATAAACTAGAAGTATCCATGCTAAAGACCACTAAATTGATGAGTTGATATATATACACACACAAGGTTCAAATTATAGTTGCTACATAATTAAAATACCTGTACATATACATAGCTAGACATAATGGCAGATAGTGCATTTATTTATGAATAAACACTGTATTACCATTCTACTTATTCTTTGACTCTCGGTAAAGTCTACAGATGTAAACCAAATTTTCTTTAATAGATGGTTGATACTGTATAGTTCAGTTTGAAACTGGGGTGGGAAAGAAGAGGTGGGAGGAAAAAAAAAGCATGAAAAAAGTCCAGCAACAACAACAATCAAAATCATTATGGTTGGAAAAGAGCTGTAAGATAATCGAGTCCAACCATGAACCTAGCACTTCTGGGTTCACCACAAAACTATGTCCTCAAGCACCACATCCACATGCCTTTTGAACATTTCCAGGGATGGTGATGCCACCACTTTCCCTGAGCTGTCTGTTCCAATGCCTCACCACTCTTTCAATAATATATATATATATGTATATTTTTTGTTGGGTTTTTTTTTTTCCTGTTTGTTTGAGAGAGCACCACATCCCTCCAGCCAGGCCTGTGGGGCTGAAGCCTACTCAATGCACAAGAAAGCTGAAGTGCTTGAAGCAGACATTTTGTGGTCATGTTATAGTGACAGAAAGAACCTGGCGTTTCTCCCCTTCCACAGAGTCCAGCCCCACTGCCTTCTAGTCCTTTTCTAGGCAGCCATGCCCTCCCAGGCCTCTGGCAACCTTCCCTCCTCCATGCTCCCTTCCTCCTTCCCATACCAGTGCATGAATTGCTCATAAACTGGAAGCAACTTGGCAGGGCTCCAAACTTATCCTTCAAAGGGCAGGATTCTGGGTTTGTGATTTTTAAAAAAAAGTGTTTAAGGGTCTTATGTTCTCTTTCTTAGCTTTTAGGAATAATGTTTTTGTCACTGAACCATACATTTTCCATATAATTTTGTAGATTACAGGCAATAGTTATATGCTGCATTGTACACTGTAGTCCATTCTCTGACTATTGTATTGCAATAGCTATTAGCACATTTACATTCATCCCTTTTTACAATCCATAGTACCAGTCACAAGAGCAAGTAGTTCTAAGATTTACTGTCTGCAAGCACATCTTTATCTAAAATACCCTTGTGATTTAGTACAGAGACATTTTAAACCCTAATGTATTAATGTCTACAGTAATGCTGTTTTAATGCTAATGGCCCTATTATTCAATTAAGAAAAATATATGTTTTCTCATTTGCCCTTATGTTCAAGGTCTTACATTTATTTCTGTTCTGCTGAAGTTTTGTGTGTGTGATATATCCTCCTATAATCAGTAGTGGGAAAAGAACAAGTGTTGTTATAGAAGAGATAGTGATGATTGTTTTTAGCATAGCTGAAGGGTTAATGAGGATCTAGGAAGTCTGTGTTCAGGTCAGCCAAAGGGACTCCAAAAACATACCTCGGGTGAGAATGGTTTTCACGGCCTAATCAGAGCAGACATTTTGGGGTCTCTCACATGAGTCTGCTGCATAAAATGTAAGTGATCGACTGACACGTCTCTCTTTCCCCCTGTGCTTTGAGCACTTACACCTGTACTTTGTGAGTAGGCTGTTGGCCCCTTAGGCACTCTGTGAGAGCATGTGCTGATCTGATCAGGCCTCTCAGGGGTCTGTGTGCTCCTTTGCTTAATTTTTGTGTCTGGCTTGAGTAGAAACAGGCGCCAAAGTACTGAGATGGGGAACGTACAGAATTCTGTGCAGCTGGGGAACTTCACAATCCAAACAGACCAGGTGAGCTGCATCTCTCTAATACAGCCCTAACAACAGCTGCCCTATTGGGAATTGTAAGATGATTTTGGGAAAGGCAGCACTTAAGGCTGGTTGTAAATTGTTTCTCACTTTAGCTTTATAGTGGGGGTAGTCATCGTGCAATATTGCTCACTACAGGAACATTGACATTTGCATTTGTGAAATTCTACTGGAATATCTCTTCACTTGGAAGACATCTAAATGCCTCTAGTCAACACTCAGGAACACAACTCTGAAGGGTGACCAGGGGACAAGAGCAAGTTTATTGTCCAGTGGAAAAAGGTATGTCTTTGTCTACTCTGAATATTTCCAGAGATGTCAAGAGAAATCCTGAGAAGGGAAAACATCCCTTCTGTGCTGTTGTACTGTTCTCCTGATGCCTGTTAAATACTATGTATTACACAAAGGGTGTTCCTTGAGGTGGCTCTGGTGATAGGGAGCTCCTAAATCTAGCTCCTGAGGGTTGCCTGGTAGCACAGCATGCAGTCAGAGAATATGAGGGTTGTTTTGGCACATGCTTGCCTGGACAGGGTCACTTAGATGTCCAGGACCCCACAGCATTATGGTATTTAGGGTCATTTATAAATTAAGGGAGTCTGGTATGATGGATGGGAATGGACACTCCAAAACTATTCCTCACACTAAAATATCTTCTCATTGCTGTGCACAGCCCATAAATCATCACAGGTTTCTCTAGCTATTCATTTCCTGAAAAGGTCCACTAATTTTTTAGGGGAAATGCTGCTAAAGAGATTTTCTACACCAGTGGCCAGACCTTAGCTGGTACCTTCTAAATATGATGAATGTGTTGTCTCCTGTGTGGTCCCTTTCTATGATAAAAGCCAAAGTGATTTCTCTTCTATGAAATGATCAAGAAATTGCATGACAATATCTCTTTAAACATGGCGAGCTGGCCACAGTCAAAAGTAAGCCCCCAAGCTGTGCCAACATGTGCAGGTGGTGTCATTGCACTGCCCACAGCCTATGTGGTCTTTTCCTATGCAGAACACCTAAAGATGAGCAGGGTCCTGACTCTGGGCCACACCAGAGCCCACACAGCATGAGTAACCCTGCTAGGGTAGCCAAGTTGTCTGCACATCACAGAGGTGCTTACCCACTGTTTGCCTGAGGTGAAAGCTAAAATAACTCCTGCTTTTGGAAAAAGGGCACCTTTTCCATTTTGCAGCATGTGCAATTAAAGAAAACTCTTGCTCCCATTAAAGGTTCTTGCTGACTTGAGCAATCCTTTGCACCTACAAAGATTAAAAGAGTAGTACTGGCTGCCAGATCTAATAGTAAGAGCGAGATAAAATATTTTACAGAATTAGAGGATAAATCAGTGTAGATATCTAATTTTCATTGAGAATGAAAGCTGTAGGAGTTTACAACTTCACCTGTGAAAGTTCTCTCCTTAAATGTTAGCTGAATGTATTTTTCAGGCATTCACAATGTTTTAACTAAAATGCAAAATCGTTATTTGGACAACAGTTTATACAATAATTGGATTTGCAATTATTCATTTTAGTGCAGTTATGGATAGAGAAAACCTAACCCACACCCTTGCTGACTCAACTGATTTGCCTACCTGTATTGACATATTTTAAATTGGTAGAGCAGCTCCTGAAGTGTTAATATCCATGGAAAATTCATATGCTACAGGGGAATACCTTGCAATCTATTTTAGCTTTTGTATCACAAATTTATTTTTACTAGTGGATGCTTTGCAAGTCAATAAAACCCAACCAACCTGACTTCCCAATCCTCTGCTGTATATGCTGTCAGTTAGGAATAAGACCAAATCGATTTTTCTCGCAAATTGGACAGATTTGATGTGGAGTCATTGATCAAGTACAGAGACTCCAAGTCTTGGGCTTTTTTAAAAGAGGAATTATATTTCAAATTTAATAATGCCTTTTAAACATTCAGCCATCACTACACTGTAAATAAACAAGCAACTATGAATACCTGGATATTTCTCCCCTGAATCCTTGATAAATAAAGGAGGAAAGAAGTGATTTTAAGAAATGCCCAACACATATTCTGTGTTGCAGTCTCGGCAGCAGGCAACACAGATGCTTATTTTCTGCTGTTTAATTACTAAAGCATTTTTCCTCAAAAAGGACCATGTCTTTGCTGCAAGCACATTATCTAGAAATCTGGCTTCCAGGTTACTGTTGGGTGCAAGCTTCTGTTTCATTCTGTGAGCTGTTAGCTTAAGAGGCTGAACTTAGTGGAAAACAACAGCACTTATCTGAAGTGTGGACTCCAGGGGACACTTAACATCAAGGCATTTGTTGCTGGCAGCACAAAAGGAACTGCTTTAATGAGCTTTAAAGTCACATTAGAATGCTGTAAAAATCAAAGTTCTCACAGAGTGTACTTAGCAAGATCTGCTCCCTGGATAGACCCATTGTTAAGAAATTCCAAAATGGGTTTCAGGTAAAAAAATATTTTATTGTAAAATTCCTCTACTAATTATTTCCATTTTCCAACTCCTTGTGCCTGGCCCTATAATCACTAAAATATCGAAATTAATAGGGAATGATTTATCAGTGGACTTTACTGATTTTAGGTGCTGGTTGTTAACCATTTTCTCAGAGCTCATTCAGTATTTAGAATCCATAGATGAGTAATTCCAGAGTGATATTTGGTCTCTAATTAGTTGGCAAAGAGCTTATTGTGCCTCCTGGATGTGACTGATGGATGAGAGTTTAAACAGATGTGTATGGCATGTGGTTGGCTTATTCTTTCATTGGATGCATTTAATACGATAATTGTGTTCCGGTATAAAAAACTGCATCTAATTTAAAGGTTGTGGCAGAGTCCTCTGTATCTTGGCTGCAGTAGGAAACACCCATGTCAGTGGGGATGTGTAATCTGTGATCAAAATTGACTGTTAAAATGCTACAGGGAAATAGCCCTCTGATTTCACATTTTCTGTTACTTTTCCTTCAGATAGGCTGAGACTTCATGGTCGGGCTTAAAATCAGTTTTTTTGTGATGTGCAGCTCTAGTCTGGTTAAAGGGAAGAGGCCAATGAAAGACAAAGACCCCCAGAGAGCGTGTCAGGCCTCTGCCCTTCCTGCCTCTTGCACAGGAGGAAGAAGTGGAGTTTACTGGCAGTGGGAGCTGACCTTGTGCACACATCTGGTGGGCACCAAGGTGTGCTGGGGAAACTGCAGGAAAAGCCTCATTTTAGAAACTCTACTTTGAGACTCCTGAGCTGCCCTGCGTTACCGCAGTGAGTTGAGTGCGGGTGAGTGGTGCGAGGGCAGAAATGCCTCCTGGGAGAATACACAGTTTGCGGCTGCTATTTTTGGAACAGTCAAAAACCATTGAGAAGGAATCTCCTTCCAGCTGCTCTCTGAGCTGTTATTTTGCATCCTTTTGTGCATTGAGAAACCAGTTGAGGGGAGGCTTGCGGACACCTCCAGGGTGGAAGAAATGAACATTTTTTGGCTTTTTAAATAATAAAGTAGGAAAGATAAGACAACATTTCAATTCTTTTTAGGAGGTCAGGACATGCCTCCTGTCTAAGCAACTTTGCTGATGCCAGGTTGATAACATCACATGTGTAGAGGCACTTGTTTTCCCTTGAACTCTTTGTAGCCTCCCTGCCTCCATTTCTCCCCATTTCCCTCACACACACACACCTTGTCCACATGCAAATCAGTCAATTATACCTGACTTGTAGGCTTGCCAGTTTATTAAAAATTAGAGTCATCCCAGTGCCAAAGCCCAGGATAACATGCAAACTTCAAAGTTTACTTTGAGGGTCTTGGGTCATGTATGGTTTACCTGAGCTTCCTCCTGTAGAGCAGACTCAGAATAACAGCACCAGAAATTTGTATCACATTTCACATGAACTGAATCAGTTATCTCTTGTCCAGAGTCTGTGGTTATCCATGCTTTCAGGTAGCTGCTGGGAGAGCAAAGCAATGCCAAGTGAGAAAGAAGATCCAAGTGAAAAGATTGGGGCTGCAGAGCCGTGCCATGCACTGCATCTGCCTCCCCAGCTCTCTTGCAGATAACATCATATAGCTGTCAGTTCTCCTAATTCCTGTTAATCATTGTAACAGCCACAGTGCACCTGATGTCACGAATGCTGGTAGCCAGCCTGTGCTTCACTGGACTTCAGTCTGCTGATTTCAGCACAGTGAGTGCCAGACCTTACAATTCACTGTGTTGAGCATCACAAGGATCCCATGGGCCCATGTCTTGATCTTGTCTAGGTCCCTCTGGATGACATCTCATCCCTCAGGCATGTCAGCCTCACCACTCAGCTCAGTGCTGTCTGCAGGCTTGCTAAGGGTGCCTTTGATCCCACTGTCTATGTCAGTGATGAAGACATTCAAGACTGGTCCCAGATCCCAGTAGAGACCCTTGAGGGACACCACTCGTCACTGATGTCCATTGGGATTCTAAGCTGTGGACCCTTACCCTCACCCACCAAACAGTCCTCCCATCAAATCCATGTCCCTCCAATTTAGAGAGAAAGAATGTTGTCAAAGGCCTTACAGAAGTCCAGAGAGATCATGTCTGTGGCTCTTCCACTGTCCACAGATGTAGTCTCTCCATCAATCTACTTATGTAGACTTGTATCAAATAGGGCTCTCAAAACCCTGGCTCAGTGCTACTGAGAATAGTAGAAATTGTTTCTATCCATCTGTCACTATTGAAATACCTTAAAAACTCATTAACTGATTGAGTTGCCACTATGTTTGTCAGGGATTAATTCAATTCATTGCCCTGAAATAAGTTTTCCTCCTGTTGTTTATGTGACTGTAAACATTCAGCTCAACATGACATCAGCTCTCATTCCTCAACGACTGCAGTAAGATTTATGACAGTGTTTCCAGAAGCATGTTTCTTCTGCTGTTAAAGGAGAGACAGAGGAGATGAGCGCACCAAAAGCATGCCCTCATCTAGCACAAGGCAACAGACTTTACATAAATCAACACATCATTTTGTCTTCCATTTGCTACTGATGTGTTCTGTAATGTGGCAGCAGCTGTGACAGGAGCAATGAAGGTTCCTGACCTGTAACCTCCAGTCAGTGCTGGCAAGTGCTGCAGAGATGCTGTGGCATGATGGACATGCAGTCTCTGTAGGCAAAAAGTTATGCTCTAGAAAACCTTACTTACAGGGTTTAATTTGGCTGCATAGACAAGGGACTTCTACACAGTTGGCTTGCTGCCATGTCTCCTTCCTCTCACTTGTGTGAGGGAGCTTCATTTACTTTGACAATGGTATCTGCTTTACCAGCAAATCTCCCTTGCGCTTTTCCTTGTGCTGCCCCACAATGGCTTGCTGATGCTCTCCTTTATCTTACTTCCTGCACCAGAGAACTGCAAGTTAAGTGACTTCATGCATGGGTCTTTTCAGCTGTACATGAAATGTAAACCCCCTGTTCCAGATAGGAGATGAGATCACTGCAGTAGAGAACCAATTTATCCCAAACTGTGACTGCAGATAAGGAAAAAGTATTTAAATTTAGTGTTGCAGGAGTCAGAAAATAAAGATGGTGAGAGTTCAGTGCAAATTCAACTCTATCAGTGGAGTTCATAACTAAGTGAAGTCAAAGCAAATAATGAGGCAGCCAACCTTTTGGCCTGAAGACCATCAAGTCAAGAATATGGCAAATGAGGGGCAGGAAGGAGGGGTCTGAAGACAAGAAATAGAGATCAGAGGGGAAATTCAGAGACAGACTTCACATCTTGCTGAAATCTGATCAGTGTATTTGCTCAAAGGTGAAGAGTGCTGGCCATGATTACTTGGTGGGTTAACACATGATCACAATTTGTTTCTCCCTATCTTTAAGAAAACACAAGACCTCCTCAGCACAAGGCTGAAGTATTCATAAGTGTGAGGGAAGAATGACATCTTTTCAGTCTAAACTACTGCTTCCACTAGCTTGGTCTTCTGTCTGGCTCCTGATACGGCTTAATATTCAAAGAATAATTTGTGGTGTGCTCTTAATCAACACCCCACACAGGGCAGAATTGTGTAATTTGCTGTGGACTGCTGGCGATCAAAGGGATCCAAATATATTTATTTTGCACCTCTTTTAGTTCTTTTACTTATTAACAATGTTCTTTAAATCAGAGTAATCAGTTACTTCCTCACACGTGTTTGAAAAAAAGCCATATGTAAATGCTTTGTCATCAAGCAACTTTCAGTTTACTGGTTTGGAAATGATGAGAAAGAGACACATCAATTTTCAGTATTAGGCATGTTATGACAATTCTTTCTTCTTCCATGTTCCCTGTGACAGCTCTTCAGACAAGCATCAATCAACTGATGTTTTCCAACTTCAAAGGCAGTGTTTGGCCTATGACATCACAGACTTGTTCGTCAAGCAAGCTATCCTCAAGTGACAAGGTAGCATTTAGATGCTGTGACTTCCCTGGTAAATATACTTGTTCAATAAAGAATGCAAGTAAATAGCATCATGCTTAGAGCTTCCTAAAAGCCAAAACTATAAATTACTAATGACCTTTGGCAAAGCTAATTTATGCATTTCCATTCATGCAACAGTCATGTCTGACTGGATCTGTTTACAAGTGATCTCAGACTAATTTCTTCTTCAATTCCACTGATGCATGCAGTAATAATCTCTATTTTTGCTAGTGAGTGTAGAAGGTGAATCAGCTCTATATTATACTCAATCTTCCCTCCCACCCTTGGGTTAATTATGCACTAGAGGGAAATGAAGGTAGGGACTGGGACTGAACAGAAGTATTTCATTCCCAGCTTCAGGTAGGTCTATACAGATGCATTCCTTGAAATGAAAATTTATACCACTTTTTCCTCATGGAGTGTCTGAAAAAAAAAAAAAAAGAACTGCACAAACAAAAAACTGTAAGTGAGCTAAAGAACTAATCTTCCATAATACTTACTCCCATGTTGTATTTTCTGAGAAAAAACAGTAGTTGGGTCATTTTAGAAAGGAAAAATTATTGGCAGGTTGAGACCTCTGCCAAGACAAGCAGTTGGAAATCTTGCTCTCTGCCTCCACAGTACCTCAGGATAAGGGAGATCCAAATGACAGCAAAAGCAAAATGTGTAAGAACCTTCCATGTAGGTCACACAGGACTTTTCCTGTATAACTCTTCCAATTAGCACCATTTTATTCTGTTTTAATCTTTTGATTAATAGAATAAGATGCATTATTTTACCCTAAATCTAATCTGAACAAAACATAAGTATGGGGCTCTTCAACAGCACTGCAAGGGCCAGGCTGTAGGTGGTGGTCCTGTGCCAAATCTGGGGCGAGTTTTCCCTTGTCCTTTCTCATCTATAGCTCTTAGTTGGAGAGCAGGGAGAAGAGGTGAAATTCTGGGGTCACTCAGAACATACCACACTGTGTCATCTATTTGAACAGTGAAAGCCTACAGAAAATTTCTAAGAGCTGTAAGATTTTGTCCTCTGCTGATGATACAATTGCCTTTAACCACCTTTTGTCTAGCTGTGCAAGCCCTTCAGGGACTGAAAATTTATAACTAACACATTTTTGAAACCCATGAAAAAACACCTGATATAGAATTTCCATCTACAATGCCCTCTTTATAGTGTCAAAATGTTAGAAGGATTCAATCAGTTCCTTGTTGGAGAGGTGAAATCTCATTTTTCTAGTCCAGTAGAAACACAACCTTATGTTATCACTGATGCAGGACTTTTTCCTACATCATTATTTCCAGGTCAGTGTAAGAGGTGGTTGGGCTGGATGTTTGAGGCTACTTAGCAGTTTTATATATTTACCATCAAAATCCCAAGGGAGTGTTTTCGGATGTATGGGAAGTACCTGAAGCTGAAGTACCTGAATCTACGTTGTCTCTTATCCACTTAATTACATTTCTGAACTGAAGAATTACAAATCCTAAAACAGTCTTGACTATTCTTGGACAGTTCCTGGAATGGAAGAGAGGAGGAGGAGGCAGCAAACCTCCCTTGGATCTCCTGTTAGCATTTTGCCAGCTGTATTTTAGAGGTGAGAAGTGAGATACGTATGCCTGGAGAAATTGAATGGTGGGTTGCTGGAACAGACTGTTCAAAGCTTCTTGTATTTGTACAGAGAAATGTTTTGATGGATACTCCCTGGTGAAGGATATCTTAGACTGATCCCCATGTTAATGAGTTACTCAGCATTTAGATTCAAAAAAGTTTGGTACCATTATTTCCCTACACTCCTCTTTCAAAAATACTTTTAAAAGGTGAGCCTTGTCTGACCAAATGGAAGCACCTACACAGATGGTCTCATCTCATCTACTTCAGTAATCAATGGGAGAGTAACGGGCACTTCAGCTCCTTCCAAAATAGACACTGAAAATATGCCAGATGTGTCACAACTTACAAGTGAATGTTTCTCCCTGTAGGGTAGAAAGAGAGACAATGGGGAGTGTTTCAGATACAGATATTCATACATGGATATTTAAGGCCAGATTAAGATCCTTGGACCTGGCCTGGCAATGTTCAGCAAGACCTTTGGAACCGAGATTTACTGCTAGCTTTCTTTTTATGTTTTTGTTATATGATCTGAAATTGTGGTCATGAACTTTTCATAAAGGGAGGCAAAAAAGTTTAAAACACTTTGAGCACAAAAGTTGCATAATGCCGCTATACTAATGACTGTGATGGCTTATAATTAACCTCTCCACCATGCAGTCCTTATAATATCTACTGTATTTGTGGTAGTGCTTGCAACTGAGGCTAGATGGTGTCTGTAGATGTATTTTCTTCACCTTCTTCTCTGTGATTCAGAAGTATTCACAAAACAACATGAGACATGGCAGATGACATTCTCTTCATAATATACTTGGTGTTAGTATACACTAAGTAAGGGGTAACAAGGATGGAATTGAAAGAATTATGTCAGTACAAACCTGAATGTTCAAGATCAAAATTCAGCTCTTTTTATTTCTTCTGAACAGATAAACCCCTAATTAGGCAGGTTCTTTTGCAGTAATACTGGTGGGAATAGTATTGAGGATTGGTTAAATTACTCAGTAGCTTTCTTACTAGCACCCTCATTCTTGGAACTACTGAAAGTAATGTTAACAAATATACTTTCATGAATGTACTGGTAATAACCCTTTTATACTAAAAAGTTCTTACTCAGAAATGCCAGCAGATAATAATGTCCATGAGTGAGCTATGTATTTGAAAACTGAAAGAAGAGCCTCACAGTGCAACAGAACAGACATGGGACTTTGAATAAAATCCAATTTATCTTTCAAAGCTAATGTTCTGTTTATTATCTATAGCAGTGAGCGCTTGGAGATCTTTTGCAGACATCCAAACTGAAAAACAGCAGAGTGATTCAGACATCAGAGGATGCACAGTACAACAACAAATACGGATACACTAATTGCTGTGCTGCTCTTGGGTTAATTGAAAAAAATCTGTCACTATTTATTCCCCTACGAGTAATATCTAGCTTACAGGCAAGCTCTATTAGTGGCTGCTTTAAAAATTAATTGACCGTATCACATTATTGAGAAAAAGCTGCGTTCAAAAGAGTTGCATGAAATTTCTCATTGTATTTCTCTGCAAAACCAACAAGGGTAAGGCACTAAAGGACTCTTAAGGCCTTTTCACACTTCAGTTGCATCCAGAACAGAAAGACATAGGAATACAATAATTAATGCAGTGACATGTTCATCCTAATTCTTACACTGCAATCTGATACAGTATTTTATGATCATAAAAATCTTAATCAGACCAGGAACCAAAATGTTGGATGATCTGAAGATCCATAGAAAACCAATGCCTCCATCTGTAATCCTTAACAGCTAGAAATGACTTGGTCATGCCATCCTGTGTAGGGGAAGAACTTCTGACTTGCTTGGGTAGATACTGCTTCTTCCGTAACCTCCATTCTTAAACATCTGCTTCATTCATGGCTTGAAACACTTCTTGAGTCCTGTGGTCCAAAGGCTGTGTTAGTGAAGCCAGCCCTTCTGTGCCTGCCAAGCCCTCTGTGATTTAGTGCAGCATCCGACTGTAAGGGCTTCAGGGGAAGAGTTATACAAACCAATAAATTCCATATTCTGGCAAAGATGTGAATGGAAGTGCTAACCTAGCACTGCCCCTGGCTCTAGTGCCTAAGCATTGTGCTTTTTCATAGAGGAGTGTGGATTCTCCTGGAACTTAGAGAACAATGAAAATGGGAAAGCATGTGGAATCATAACAAACAAATCTCAGAGGACCACAACAGGAGAGTTGTTAAAGCCATCTGTGAAGGTTAGTATTCTGCCTCTTGGTCATGCTGCTCTCTCAAATATGCAGCAAATAGAAGACACCCCCTTAATTTTGGATTTACAACAGCAAATATACCAACTGATGGGAAATTTTCAAAACTACTTTATTATATCAGTCCCTCCACCAGTAAAAGTCAGGTGTTTGAATTTGTGTATATTTTATCTCTTGGAAAATTTTCTGTGGTAATTTTTCATGTCTAAGAAAGACTTCTATCCAGCAAACTCCTCAAAGATTTGCTTCAGCTCCCTCTAAAGTGCAAACAGTATTAGCAACATTCAAGTTACAACTGGACTATTGATAGTTCAAGAAATATCAATTTTTATATCAAAAAGAAATTAGCCATTTGGGCTGTTTCAGCTCTGTTAATGTTTCTCTAAGCCATTATTGCAATGCCCTAAGCAACTCAATACCTTGACAAGCAAACCCAAATGCTTTCAGATCTCTTGTATATTATGCTGATCCAGTTCAAAAGCAGTTATTCTCATTAACAGAAATAAAATAATTAATTCAAATGCTTTTTACGTCCTTGTGAAATATCCTTTCTGATATATCCTGGTCTTTGTCTACAGGAAAGGAAAGAAAAGAAAAAAAGATTGCTTTCCTAATTAAAATGGCCTGGTCAGAGCAGAGTTGATAGCAAAAGTCCAATTAATGGCAAGAGAGGCAATACTGAATTAAGGCCCTTTGAGAGACCAATAGATTCAGCAGAAGTTCAGGTCATGTCACCCTCTCATTCCTACCAGTCTGTTTTAGAATTTTTAAGTAGTCATTGTCCTAGAATTCTGTTTGATATCCAATGAATGGAGGGAAGTTTTCTATGTATTAGTGCAGTACTCATCCTGTTTTGGAGTCTCCAGGTCCCCTTTTGCTGTCCTTGCTCTGCTTCAGCTTTTCTGTCTTTATTATGGGCATAATATTTAGTCACCTTTCAGGGGGGTTGTGCTTTTCAGCAAGGTGACCCACAAGATGTACTGGAGCCTGGGACTGTCTCACCCCAGGGACAGGACCTTCTGTTTCTTTTTGTTAAACTTTATGAGGTTTCTGTTTTCCCATTTCCCCAGCCTGTCAAGGTGCCTCTATGAAAGGCAGTGCAACTGCTCGTGTTATCAGTAACTCCTCCAACTTTATAATCTGTAAATTGCTCAGGGTGCAGCCTGTCCCATCATCCAGCTCAGTGATGAGTATATTAAACAGCATTATCCCCATTGTCCTTACCTGAGGTACAATACTAGGGACTGGTCTCCAGCTGGATGCTGTGATACTTGTCAGAATCATCTGAGACTGGTTCAGCCAGTTTTCAGCCCACACCACTGCCCATTTATCCAGCCTGTGCTTCACTGGTTTGTCTATAAAGATGTTATGAGGGTCATTGCTGAAAGTCTAACTAGTCAAGATTAAACAGTGTCAACTTCTTTACCCCATTCACCAAGTGTCGTGGTTTGACCCTGGCCAAATGCCAGGGACCTGTGACGTTTGCTTTCTATGCTCTCTCCTGCTGCATTTATGCAGAGGAGAGGAATCAAACTAACACAAACACACTGGACTCATGAGTTGAGATGAGGCAGTGATGGGGAGGG
>VZTX01008498.1:202318-261541 GCA_013400915.1 Pardalotus punctatus | reverse complement strand
TCCCCATGGGCTGTGGGTGGATCTCTGCACCCCCCTGGACTCCATGGGCTGCAGGGGGGCCACCTGCTCCCCCATGGTCTTCACCACGGCCAGCAGAGTGTTTTCAGCTCCAGCACCAGGAGCACCTCCTCCCCCACCTTCTCCACTGACCTTGGTGTCTCCATGTTGTTTTCCCTCACATATTTTTACCTCCTCCTCCTCCTCTGGCTACAAAGAAGTGCGTGCCCCCATTGTTTTGATTTCTTCTTAAATATGTTTTCACAGAGGCGTAACTAACATTTCTACTTGGCCCAGGTTTGGCCAGCAGCATGTCCATCATTTTTCAGAGCCAACAGAGAGTGGCTCTGCTGGACAAGGTGAAAAACGTCCAGAACCTTCACACAGGACACACAGGAGCCATCTTTGTGCCCCTCCCTACCCACTAGCAAAAACTGGGCCAAGTAAAACCACCACACCAAGATAGTAATGCCATCAAATAAGGCTGTCAGATTTGCAAAACATGATTTTCTCTTCCTAAATCCAGGCTGACTTCTCCTATAGTCACATTTTCATTCATAAGTGTGTTTGGAAGTGGTTTCCAGGAATATGATGCATTTCTTACTATTCCATCACAAGTACTTGCATGATAAATGTGATGTTTTCATCTATAAATATTTGTTCATGCATATAAACATGTATATACACATAAGGGGGAATCAGAACACACCAATCTGCAAAGCCATAGGGAGTAAATATACTAAACAGTCACAGAAAGTGTTTGAAAGTAGGAATTTGTAAGAGAAAATTTGCTGATGCACACCTGGGGCTGTAAGGTGCTATATATAGTTACTCTCCTGTTTAAATTTACATAGCTCTATTTGTTCTGTCTTCTGTTGTGTTAGATAAAGCCAAGGAGGAGCCTGAGAGTCATCTCCTAACAGCTGCTTTCAGTTCTCTGGAGAGGCCCACAGCTAAAAAATACCCTGCTCACGTATTTTGACACTGAAGTATTTGTACTTAAAGGAAAGAATAATAGCTGCAAGGTCTGTCTTTCTTCCTGTCCTCAGCACAAGAAAGAATTCCTTCAGCAGTGCATTCTTTCCCCTTGTCTGATCAATGAACTCCCCTATCTTTATCTGTGGTCTTTGCCCATTAATCTTTTATCCAGTAAATCATTTTGATTTTGACATTCTTTGTCTTTTGAACAAATCCTCCAGGGCTGGATCAGAGTTTTGCTTTTTAATTCTGGAAATGAGTCAAATAGAAAGGTTCCTCTAAGTTGTATGACAATTTTGGGACTGCCTGCATAGAGCTTCTTTAATCTTTTGGACATAGGGGATTTTTTTTTTTCATGTCTGTGGCATACTGCACAGCTCTACTTGGTGCACAAGGCTGTCTGTTGCCCTTGTACCCAACTGTGCTGGGCTGAAACTCTAAGGAATTGAAATTCAATAATCTCTCTGCCAAGACTGAAATTTGACAAACACTTTGGACTTAATAGTGTGGTAACACAGCAATCTCTTGTTGGATTAAAAATTTAAGTTCAGTAGGGTCCAACTGCTTGATGGTAGTGTTACATTTAGGTGTGGCATAAAAGGTACAGTGTGTGATGGTATTCCTGCAAAGCATGGAAAGGGCTTTTGATCTCTCAGGGTCTATTGCTACTACAGATTTCTGAGCTGCCATGCAAGCTGGAAGAGCTCTTTCCCTCAGCCATGCTCTTGCATCATGCTGGCAGATATTTGTGCTGCCATAAAACTTCAGTGGTGGAAGTTCAGCTCACTGGTTGGGTTTCCCATACAGCCCATACTTGGTGTATTGACACAAATGAAGGGGTGTCCTGGGGACATAAATGAGCAGTCAAGGGCAAACTGTGCTTAGAACCGCAATGACACAGAGTTTAAAAATGACCTGGGATTGTCTCACAAAGGCATTGAGAGGAAAAACAGCCATCTCATTCTGTATAGCATGTGGGGCTTTAAAACTCACCAGGATGAAGCTTGAAAGGATGCAACTCCCCAAATAGGAAAAGATGTCCCAAATAAACAAAATCTAAGCAACCTACTTAGTGCAAGGCTGCACTTAAAAAAAATCAATTGGTTCCAGAAATTCACTGAGTCAGAAGAAACAGTAACCTTGAGAGCAAGGCATCAAAGTTAAACACGTCAAATCCTGGTCTTCTTATGTAATAGCAGACAAGTTGTACCCTCAGCTTCCATCTGTGAAAGATGACCATCCTGTGTCCCAGCTTTTTAGATCTGAGTTATGTGCTGGGACAGCTCCACAGATCATGACATGATTAACACTTAAAAGAACTCACCTGGCAAGTGGTATATGGCTAAACAAATCCCTAGATAAATGGAGTCACTCCCCACTGAAATTTTTGTTTAGATAAGTGGCTTTCTGGTTTTAAATGAGCGTCATGAGTTGATGTCCTCCTGTTTTGGTGTTATCCCAGCTGCAGCAGCTGGAGAGCAGCAGCACTCCCTCTCTGTCAGAGGGAAGTAGCAAGGGTTCTGCTTACAGAAATCTTCCACGAGTGGAGCCCACATGTTTCCTGCACAGGAGACATGATCAGTAAACCTTGCACCATTTTTGATACCACTTGTAACCAGTGTCACCTGTCAAGGTGTGAAGCTACCCTGTTGCAAGTGCTGCTGTGTGGCTGGAGCCCCCCCATGGTAGTGTTTTAGTGAGCTGGAACATGTGAAGCCAATGCTCCAGCCTTTTTTTTTTTGTTGGTTTCCTGTGATCTCTTCATTGACTGCTCCGACCTTGCCCATGGCAAGATAGTTTGGGCAAGGTTTTTGGAACACTCTCTGGGGGAGTTCTTATCTTCTGACTCTTTGTTTCCAGTATTTCTCAGCTATGTGTGCCTGTGTGCAACTGGAGAAAAAACAGTGTCTCTACAAATTAATTCTCTCTCATATTTATTTTTCTAGAATAATGTATTTATTGTTACCTGAGCTGCTGCTGCCTTTGCAGGCTAGTGTGAAGTCAATCACTTCCTGCCACCTTTCATCATGCTGTTTTATCAGTGAATTGCTCCAAATGCACTTATCTTGCAAATTGCACAGCATGAATTCACTCTTCCTTAAGGGTAATTTTAAAAATAGTTTTCAAGAAGGCTTTTTTTCTAGTTCAAATTACTTCTATTTTCTTTCAAATAAAAGAAGACTGCCTATAGTGGCTGGGCACAAAATCCTGAATTTAAACATGCTTGCATTTCAGGCTGTTTCAAGTCTGGATCCAAACTAGTTGGCTAGAGCTTCTTTCACATTTTCCTTCACTCCCTTTAAGATTCATATATTTTCCTGAGGCTTATTTACTGGCAGTAAGCAGAAGAAAAATTTACTCTCATGCAAGGGAGGGAACCTTTTAGTGAGTAATTCATATTGGGAATAATCCAATTATAAGAATTCTTTGAAAAAATAATGTATTCTGAGCTACCTTTTTGCACAGACAGTGACTAACTTTGAAGAAACAGGGAAATTTATGTAACTCATAAATCTGTTGCATTCTGCAACTGATGCTGAATGTTGGATGTCATTTATTTAACAAAACAGGTTAGTCCTTTTCTTACCCTTTGCTTGCCCTATCTCAAAAACCAGGTTTGGGGTTTATGGCCAAGGTGGTTGACCTCCAAAAATTCATGCTCTCTCCATTCCTGGAAGCCCTGTGGCACTTGACACAAGGCTGGTAGGATGGGACTTTTCTACCTACGGCAGCTTCTGCTGGCACAGGGCTGCATGGTGCAGTGAAGCAGTGTGCTTCAGAGGGACACTAAACTTTATTTGGATGTCTTTCAGGCACCCAAAATGAAATTCAGCAATTAAAAGAAATAAGGAACTTCTGTGTTTTGTCATTTGATCACAGCTATGCTTGCTTCCTACCTGCTTGTCAAAGCCAGTGACAGTAGAAAGATTCTGCCAGTCTTGCTGCCAGTTCCTCTATTAAAGCTCTAGATAAATTCTTCCTTATGTTTTCTCCTAAATGGGGCTGAAGCAGAACCCTGGATCTGAGCATCTCCAAAGGCAGTAAGAGAGGAGTATCAGTGCAAATCAGAATTGAGTTCTGCTTGATTCTGGATTGGAAGTAGTGTCAAAATGTAGAGTGAGCCTTCAAGGGACTTTGTGATGTCCAAAACCCAGAGCCAATTCTGGATCTGCACAGTGTGCCTGAACAGTCACAAAGCTCTGGGTGACTAACTTGCCAAGATTTTGCTCAGCTGCAGAAAATATGTATTCTCAGGCCATTGCAAATGTGAAATAAAATCCATTAGCACAAATCTGCTTTTATGTAAGAAAACGCTTTTAGAGGGATTGAAACAACCACTTTTAACTTTATGTTTTTTTAAGGGGCTGAGTGCATCCATCAGCCTATGGCTGAGTCATGAGCAGCAGCTCCTTAGGCATCAGTGTCTTGATTGCTTTTGCTTTGGTGAGTGTTGCTGCTTGCACTTTGATATACCAATGGCCAAATATCAAATGGCACCACAGCTGACTATCCAGCATTGTCTTCCACAGCCAGGTTTGATGGTCTGTTTTGATAGTACTAGCCCTGCACATTGTAATTACTTTCTTCTGGAAGAAAAGTTCTTCAGTTTATCACTGAAATCCATTATTAGAAAACATGAGAATAATTGCTCAAGACCCTGATTTCCACCTGATCTTTTCATCCTGAGAGACATTTGTACCCTAATTGGGTAAGATTTTTTATCTTCTATTTTTATTATATTATTTATTTTAACTTTTAATTCTATTGAAATAATTTCAATTTTTAACTCATAGCCTATTTGTAATTTAATATAAATGTGACTATTGTGGCTGATGACATATAAAAGTCCTGATGAGCTGTTTCTCTTGGGATTTTTAGCTTTAATTAATTTTGCTTTGTGCCACTAGCAGCCCATTCCTCAGATGTGCTCCACAAATGTCATCAGATATTCTCTCATTCCAGTTTATGACACTGGAGATAAATTTACCTGCTGAAGTCTGAGTCATCATTTCAACTACATCATGTTGTGTACACACTGTCTTCTCCCTAACCCAATCATCCCAGCCTTCTTAGCTCTTCCTACATACCATTAAGTATTTGCATTGCTTATCCCCAACTGTTCTGCATTCCACTGCATTTTCTTCAGTAGCAGAACTGGACAAGAAAAGAGTGTTTCAGGTGAGGAATATAAAGGAATTTATATGTTTTGCTCCTATTAGGTTTTTTTTTTCCCCTAGGCTGCATATTTGATGGTTTTTTCTTTTTTTCTTTTTCTATTTTTTTTCTATTTTTCTTTTTTTTTCTTTTTGACTGCTGCAAGGCACTAGGCAAAGCAACTGCAGTAATGATGTACTTTCAATTGAAACTGGAATCATGGTGAAGTAATAACCCAGCAATACTTATCTGCTTGTGAAGCCCCTGACCTTTGTTAGCATTGCTTTTTGCCTGTTCTCAGCACTCCCTGTCTGTCCAATCAGCAGGATGTGAAAGACTTGGGAATTTTAAATGATGGGAAACTTACCATGTCCTGGCAATGTGCACTTGCAGCTGATAAAGCCAACTATGTCTTGGGCTGCATCTTAAGCAGCGTGGGCAGCAGGGCAAGTGCAGAGATTCTGCTGCTCTGCTCCCATGAAACCCTACCTAGAGCACTGCATTCACCACTGGAGCCCTCAGAGCAAGAAAGACACAGACCTGAAATGAGTTGGAATAAGTCCAAAGGAGGGCCATAATGATGATCAGAGGGCTGGAACACCTCTGCTATGAAGACAGGCTGAGAGAACTGATGCTGTTCTGTCTGGAGAAGAGCAGGCTTCAGAGAGACCTTAGAGCATCTTCCAGTACCTAAATCTGCTACAAGAGGGCTGGGGACGGACTTTTCTCAAGGACATGCTGTGATAGGATAAGGAATAATGGCTTTAACTGAGAGAGTTTAAAGACATTCGATTGGATATTAGGAAGAAATTCTTGACTGGGAGGGTGATGAGCCTGTGGCACAGGTTGCCCAGAGAGCAAGTGAATGTACATTCCTGGAATTGTTCAAGGCTAGGTTGGATGGAGCTCTGAGCAACCTGGCCTAGTGCAAGGTGTCCCTGCCCATGGCAGGGGGATTGAAACTAGATGAACTTTAAGGTAATTTCTAACCCAAACCATTCTGTGGTTCAATGATTCTTTCCTTGGCCTGCTGGTTCCTGTCTCCAAGCCTGTCCCCCACATCTGGTGGGAGTCCTTGTGCTCTCCCCTTTCTTCTGTATGAATAGTTTGCTGTCAGCTGCCACCCTCTATGGGGTGGAAGAGCTTAATTTCATCCCATTGCAGGGTCACATCTACAAATCATATGGCCTTTTCTTACAGAAGACTGAAGGTGACCCATAACTACCTGACAGCACCTTCCAGGTTCTCACCTCATGGCTATTGCCATGACATTCATCTCCAGTTACAAGCAATTTTCTATTAGATCCTCCTTTTTTCTTGTAATGAGGCTGTAATATCAAGTTGCATTATTTTTTTTACACAGAAGAAGACTCAGAATCTTTCAAAAGCAAACAATTTATAGCAGTGGCCAGGTGCTCACAGCATCTAATTTACAACTTGTTAACACCACTAGGGTTTTACTGGGAGGTTATTTCACTTTCCACAGCTACTGCCTCTCTGACAAGAATTATTAAAAAAACCCCCTTGGTTAGAACGGTACAATTTCTTTGCCAGAACAGAAAGGCTTTATATTTGAGGTTAATAAAATGTAACATTTCATTCCAGAGATCACAGCTTGTGTCTCATGCTGTAACACTCTTTGCTTAGAAACATTTTCCTTTGGGGTGGAAAATGGCTAGGTGAAAGCATCAACACAGAAACACTACTTTAGAACTGTCTGTGCCTATAGTTGTTTTCATGCGGAGCCAAAAAGGGGACTTCTAGACTTAGTAAGCTACAAAGCTTCAAGAATTACAATGAGATAATACAACTGGACAAAAATGGCAGAAAAATACATCTATTTTTCAAAAAGTGGCAAAGGAAAGTACTTTTGACTCTTAAAAAAGTTTCTTCTACTGCAGAGAGATTCTGATTTCAGTGTAGAGGGAGATGTTTTGTGGCATCTCCTCTGCTGAGCTTTAAACCATTAACTGAAGGAGTCAGTTTGCTGTCTGTGTCCTTACCCAAAAGACAAGGTGCTCCTTGACTGCACTTAGATGAACACAGAAAATATGGACACACATAGATCTTCTACCCTACGTGGAGAGTGAGACTGATGGCAATAAAATGAGGTTTTTCTCCCAGCTGAGGAGGAAAATAAGGGTGAATATGAGCAGTGGAGGCAAGGGCAAGCAGGTCAGAGACAAAAATTGGAGATGGATATGGAAGAGACAACTACCTCTTTTTGAGATTATTTACTGCTTTTAAAATGTGTAAGACAGCTTCATTTAGAGCACAGAAATATAATGGAAGGAACCAATATATACAAAGAAAATAAGATATTTTGGCACAAGCTGTCTAAAAGTGTAACATTTGATGAAAACATCCATGAGAAAGCAGCAGCTGAGAAGTCAGCAGCAGCAACAGGAAATCCATTTTGAAGTGCTGAAAGCCAGTACAGCTTCATTATCATCTCACAGTCTCATCAGCTCAGTTTAGCAGTTAATGTTCTCCCTGGTAACCACATACAAGAACAACGTCATACTTTGAGAAAAAAAAAATCAATCTGAATGAACTCTCTGCTGTTCCAGTTTGTGTGAGGGATCATAACATTTCTTCTACACACATTGTAAATTGGACAGTTCTTTATGATCTTGTTCAACAAAATCACCTCTTTTTGGAAAGACCCCATTACCTGCCCAGAGGGCTTTGGAGGAGACCCATGCACCCAGTGGGGACCTGCTGTGGTGCTCGGGTACACCACAAGGTGAAATGGGGGGAACCCAGTGAAGAAAGTGAGACATCTCACAGTGAGATTGCTTTTGTTTCAATTTGAGGGCACCTTTTTCATTTCATTCTCCAAGGTGCTCCATAAATCACAGAATGACAGACTATTCTGAGTTGGAAGGGGCCCATAAGGATCATGAAGTCCAACTCTAAAGTGAATGGCCCGTGCAGGGATTGAACCCACAACCTTGGTGTTATTAGGCAGATTATTTCTGCAAATCCCAGTTTTGCAAACCTCCCCTGTTCAGGTGGTTGGGTTTCTGCATGCCCCCTGAAAGCCATGCAGCTCAAAGTATCTCTCTTCCACAACATTGGTGTAATGCCCTTACTACCTCACCGAAGGTTCCTAATGTAGGGAAGGAAGAGGAGGCTGTGGATTCTATGGAGTCACTGACAGTGAAGAGCTTTTCACTGTTGTCATATGAACCCCCCAGCTTCTCTCTCTGTCTTACTATGAAGCATCACATATGAATGAAGGCACCTCAGCATTTCTCACCTAAGCTGAAAAATCATTGAATTGGGCATCTTTACACTTTGGATCATAATGTAACCCTGTACAATCATGCCACTAGAGACCCAAGGTCAGATGTTGGGCAATTTCCTAATTGAAGGCAGAGATACTACTTTCTCTTCTCAGAAAGCTGCAGAAGCTGGCTGGGGGCACACATGCAGGCAACACCCTTTGTCATGCCTGTTATCTCCAGGTGCAGTCAGAGGTCTGGATTAATGCTGAATGCAGTGAAAAGTGCAGTACAGTCTATCAGATAGACCTAACCGCATGACTGTCATACTGGCTGCAAAGTGTAAAATTGACAATACAACCTTGTTTCTGCACAGGGGGTGTGGTGCTTGTGGGGTTTAGAGTGATGGGGTCTCTGTGGTGCTCAGGTGGGATAATTTTCTGGTCAGTGTAGATCTACAGCAGACATCTGGGTGCCCTGGAAAGAACTGGTCCTGACGTGAGCTGTTGTAATCTTTTATGGTCCAGAGCAGTGGAAGGTTACAGATATTGTCATACAGAGTTCAGGACACCAACTTTTTTGGCATACAGGCAGATGCTTCACTAAGACCCAAGGAAAGAATATCTCTTGTCTGTATTTAGTTTATTCCAGACCCTGAGTGACTTTTTTTCCCCCACATTCTATTTTGCCAGCAGCATATTTTACTGTGTCATGTTATGTATTTCCTAACCAGACTGATCAGATTCATTTCTCTTGTGCTCTTGTATTTTGACAATGAGGTGAGGCTATAGTTTTTGCTTTTCCATTGATCTGTGTGCCCACATCTTCACTGTCCTCAGCTGCGTCCAAGAACTCAGCCCTGTGAGGGCATTTGTGATGACCCCCCTGAGTCAGTGAGGGATAAGAGTTCAGGTTGTGGGATGGGTGACCCAGGAAGTAGGAACCACCTCAGAGTCATAGCTCAGAGAAGGTGGAAGACTGCTGCTGTAGGCAGGGCTGGATAACTTAGTTGTGCATGCCACATACTGTCCCATGGGAAAAGTCATCCTTGTTTCCTGCAGTTTGAAGTTGGTGCTGATGCAGTCTCTAGAGTCATGGCATATCCATCCCTGTCCAGTACCATGTAGGAATTGCTGTCTGAAAGACAGTTGTGTGGATAAGCACCTTTGTTGGAGCTTGTGACGGGTGTGGGGTGTCAATGAGCACAGAGTCTGTGCAGAAAATACTTGTGAAACCATCAGCCTTATGAAACTCCTTGTAGACCAGCAACTCAAAGATGGACTCTCTTGCTCTCCACTACTGTTTCTCAGCAGAACCTTGGATTAGTTCCAAGAGTAGTGCCTAGCAAAGTCAGGTCTCCTCCTCTGCTCTGGAGCACGCAAGGTAATCGGGCTGTATCCAGACTTGCAAGTTGGGGCAGGAGAAGTCTGCATGCCAGGGAAGTGGCCCATGGCTGAGCACAGGAGGTACAGATGAGCTAGTGATTTGCCCCTGCAGGCTGCTAGTGCCTGGGAACCCTCCCTGATGGGATGTCTCAATCTGCCCATGCAGGAAGACTGCTCATTGCTGGCATTTCTGACCAGAAGGATGATACAGTGCTCCTTCTCTTTAGTTTTCCGAGTAAGAATTGACATTGTTTTCTCAAGAAAACAATGAAAGTAGTTAATAGAAACTAAGCTTGGCCAAGCAAAGCTGCATCAAGCCTCACTGCCGAGGACTCCTTGAATCATCTCCTGCTCAAGGCAGTGGTGCTTTTTCACTGTCACACCCCACTGCCCTCAATCCCATGGGATTGCTCCTTCAGTTCTTGACTATATAACCTATCCTATGTACCTTTATATATGTGACTGTTGGCAGTGGTCTGATGTTATGAGTGGTTGAATAGTTCCAGGTCTTGTCAGCATAAGGGTGGGACAAGCAAAGAAAACACCGGATTAACTGGGTAAGATTGGGGCTGGGTAGGAGTTGTAAGTCCTGCACAGGTCCAAGGTGAAATCAGGAAATTGCTTTAATATGTGGTTTGAAAGTGTTGTCCCACCCACCAGCAGTGATTGACTGATTTTTGGTCTTTTTCATAAAATGATGGATGTTGGGAGCTCACTGCTGCACCTGTGTTCCTGTCAACCTCCTTGAATTTCCTCTTTCTGGCAGAAAAATTGCTCTTCTCTTCTGGATGCTACAGGAGGGGGTTGGCTGCACCACCCAAAACCCTACGCAAACTCTGAGCTCCAGTAAAAGAGTGGGCAGTGGGGGTGGTAGAAGCAAAGGCTTATTTTTGTGGAGTGCCACTCTAAGTGGTGTATTTAAGACAGATAAAGTCTGTTGCTCTGCCAAATGCAAACTTAAATGTACAGCCCCCACCTTGCAAAATGGTATTTGTATTTTTTTTTCTGTAAAATTACCATAGTCTCCATCTGGTAGCATCCTGCAGATCTGAGCTGTATTTGTGAGGATATTGGGATCAGGATGCAGAGTACAGCCTCTTCTTACACCTCCTGTTTTAGTTTTTGTTTTGTGTTTGTGCAGTAGAAATAAATGAATTCATGCCATCTGCCCCCACTTCCAAACAAAACACATCTGTGTTAGACAGCAACAGAGGGATGTGCAGGGTTGGTGATGTTTCCAGCACAGACCCAGCTGTGTCAACATACTGCATCCCTGGACATTCCAAGGACAGTGGCCAGGGCACTCTGCACTTCCAAAGAAGTGCCAAGTGATGGATATGGGAGCCATACTGTGGGCACAAAGTTGGAAAAAAACTTGCAGGAAACTTGGCACTCTTCTCCTAGCCTCGCCTGGATATAACCAGCAGTTTTAGTCAAAAATCTGCCTACAGATTCCCCCTCTTCATTTTGTCTCCTGACTACATCTCCAGATGAGAGCTTTAGTGCTTCACATTATTACAGGGTTCTTTTCTGCCAGCAAGAGGTCTCTGTAACATACAGTGCATATATAAATAATATATATGGCTTTGGAACTCTATAAAATTAGGTGGGTCATACCTTCTTTCTTGTAAAACAATTTTCTTCGTAAAAAGTCAAGTGTGATCTTTTTCGAGAAGGTCTCGAGTCCTAGCAAAAGGAAAGAAGACCAGATTGCTGAACATCTATACCACCATTTCTCTTTTCAAGGTTTCCTGAAACACCAGCACTACAGCTGTTTTTGAGTTTTGCCTAAGAAAGTAGGAGAGCAAATGCCATGGTGTGCAGTATAAAATCTGGCACTGGAGCATTTCCTCTCTTCTTCAGGTCCATAGTTGTCTTTCCTGCCCCCTGCTGCACTCAATGTATTTCTTCTGCTGTGATGATTTTTTCACATAACCTCTTTGGCAGCCACAGGAGAAATTCTCGCAGCTCAGACTGTGCTGGCACTTAGGCCCCTTGAAACATCAACCACTACATCTAACTTAATGAAGCCCATTGAACAAAATGGGGGGAAGCTGTTTGCGAGAAATAGGTTTTTGCAAGTGGTTCTAAGTTACATTTAAGCTGTCAGTGCCTAAGAGCACTTCCCTGCTTTAGGGTCCTAGGGTGGTCTTCAAACTGAAAGTCAGGCTAATACCCAGGGATGCCATGTCTCTTTACTTTGGAAGAAAACACTGGTGGATGGAGGAAGTAGAAGATGCAAGGATATTGGGATCAGGATGTAAGTCTGTCCTCAGTCTTGGGGAGGATGAGATATGTGGTTTTCCTGGCCCTATGGTTTTGTCAGAGACTTTGTGTCATCTTTAGGGCTAAGCCAAAAAGATGTGCATTATAGGAACAGGGAGAGAGCTATAGGGTAAAAGGAAAAGAGCGGTTCATGGATCAGTGCTTAGTGAGCTGAACCCAGGATCCAGCTCATGTACAGTTAGAGCTTAGGGCTGTTCTCCAGCACGCTTTCTTGTAGGTAAGTTGGGAAGAAAATTGTTCTCTGCTTCCCCGGTATATTGAGAGATGCCCGAAGACTGAATAAATAGGACTATGTAAGATAGGTCAGTGTGGTTTTGGTTAGCTTACTGCCAAGAAAAAGGAAATATAAAGATAAGCATCATCTTTCCTTTGTGCATCTTAGAGCACTTTAGAAGCTCTGAGGTCTGATTTATGTAAGGAACATCCATAAACCTAATAAAGGCTGTTTTTAATAGGAATGAAGTCTTTGTACAGTAGAACAGTTCAACTGATTTAAGTTAAATCCTTACTAATTCCAATTAAAATCATATAGCCCACTGCTTACCAGAAAATAAGAAGACAAAATTGTTTTTAAATGGCTTTTATGTAAACCATTTCACTTCTTATGGGGGAGATAAACCTAAAGACCAGGATTTTCAGAGGAGTTGATCCCTAAGCAAGCCGTTTTTAGAGTGGCAGCAGGAGATATTAATTGTCTCCAAAATTGGTTCCTAATTTCCCTCTTCTCACAGAAAGACACATCTGGAAAAGACCTTTGGAACTGCTCTGGTTCTATCACCAGCAAGTAAATATGCACAGGCAATGGCCAAATAGATACACAGGTATGCATCTCTAAATCACCGTCTAGCTTTCTGTTTTTGAGGACCGTTTCCCTGTAAAAAAACACTTCCTCAGAAAGGCAAATGATTCAATTGGATGCACATTCAAGGGGGAATGTTTGCACTAAAGCCAAAGAGAATTTCAGATTTTTAACTGGGAGTGACTTGTTTACTTGGTCTTTTACGTTTTTATATAATCCCTTTGCTATTACCCAAATAATTTGTGCATGGACTGTGCATAATATGGGGTTTGAGAAACTGCTTGTTAACGCTGTGAAAATTGAAGTCATGCCTTGTAAGAATACTTACAGGTAGAAAATGGGTGTGAAGGAATCAAAATCTGTTGAAAGACAAAGCATTTGGAGTCAACCTGTCTATCCTGCAAGATGTCTTGGTCTTTATTCAAAAAATAAAGTGCTTAGGTGCTTAGGAACATGGTTTAGTGGTGGGCCTGTCAGAGCTATGTTAGTGGTTGGATTCGATGATCCCAGTGGTCTTTTCCAAATTCAATGATTCTATGACTCTGTTCAACATTTATTGTTACATTATTGTATGGCAGGGAGAAGAGGCTAACAACTTCAAGAAGTTCATCAGCTGTGGGCAGTTTCTAGCCTTGGTCTAGAATAGGGACCAAGATTTAGGGTTGCCTGGGGAGATTAAGATGTAGGGCAATGGCTGAGAGGTGTGGGGTCCCAGAACAAAGGGTGAGTATCATCATCAAAATACCTGGTTCATCTCCATCTTCATTTTCCTTTCTCAGATCTCACAGTCCCATCTGGTAAAATTCACCCATTCATTCTTCTTTTCTAAAGCAGTTTTCCCTATGGATTAAAGAAATTACACCCATTTGATGCCTAAAAATCTTACTTTTTTAATATATTTTAACATATTCATAGCTTTGTAGACTACTATTACATAGTTATATAGCTCCTGGTATTTTTCCTATCCTTTCCCTTAGATTTTAGAATAATAAGCTAACCTTCTAACACATTCCTGAAATACTGTCTCATCTCATTTTCAAGAAGAGAAATCTGACAGGGATATTTTGCTTTCCAACCAGAATCTGAGAAGACACAACAAGAAATGGGGCAAAGAAGCCCCTGGAACAACTCTAGTGGGGCAGAACCCAGGGAAAATTACCTAACCAACTACTCTTTTAATTGGACAATATTTATTAGATACACTAATTTTTTAATTTTATAAAAGTCATAGAAATCCAATGCCAGGCGTGGCCATGACCACCGGGACACCTGGGAGCTTCCAATAAAGGCCTGCTTTTTAACACTGTTGCAAGAGTTTTTGTCTTTTGATATTAGGCAGCACATTGAAACATCATGGCTTTTATTTGATTATTTATCATTCAACTATGTTTCGTGTTTGTCAGTCTCAGTCAGGAATGGGGTCTTCATTCAGCTCCCTAAGATGTGTCACCTCTGTTTTGGAGACAGCAGGAGCACTGCAGCAAGTCAGGTGGGTTCACAGAATTGTAGAATATCTTAAGTTGGAAAGAACCCACAAGGATCATCAAAGTCCAACTCCTGGCCCTGCACAGACCAACCCCAAGAAGCACACCATGTGCCTGAGAGCACTGAACTTCTTGGACTCTGGCAGGCTTAGTGCTGTGACCACTGCCCTGGACAGCCTTTTCAGCCAGCCCTTCTCATATATCCAGTTCTGACCTATAGGTTTCCCCCTTTAGAATCCAGGGCCTTTGTGCAGATACACCTCGCAAATGTATTTTCTCTAGGTGGACAAGACATTGTACTGGTGTGCAGCTAACCCTGTTGTAATCTGCTCTCTGTGTCCACCAAATACAGTCCAAACACATAAACAACCTAGTGTCCCTTATTGAAAAGGTGTGAGGAAAGGGGAAAGAAAGAGGCTTCATGCAGAGACAAAGTCTGGCCACTGAAGTTGCTTCCACTCTCTCCACTCTTAGGAGAGGAAAAGCCAGTCCTAGACCAAAGTAAGGCAGTGGAGAAAGTTTTGTGGGTACCAGCTGTTGGAGTTTGGATGCAAACAGCTTAAGTTTTATAGGCAGAAGATGGCCAAGCTGCTTCCTTGGGAAGGATTTAAGTAGCAGAGGTGTGGAGGGTAGACAAGATCTGGGAGGTGATTCCAAGCAGCTGATGCAGCAGGATAGGTAGGTGAAATGACAGTGGGGAGAGGAGGCAAGGAGCCAGTGGTGAGGATAATGTCATTGTTAAGGCTGCGGGAAAAGACAGTGATAGAAAGCTTAACAAATTAGAGTATTTACTCTTAGAGTATTTGTTCTTGCAGGTCTGGGCAACTGAATGCATTTGGTGCAGAAAATCTGCCTGTCACTCAAGAGCTGTGTTTGTCACACTTAATAAAGGTGGAAGTGAGACTGGCTGAGATAATTCTGAATTTCCATAATGTTCATAATTCAGGCGAGCATCAGGGATTTCAGAAAGGCCATGCCTCTGTCCTTGCCTGTCCATATGGTATATGCATATGCAAAAAACCACAGTCCCTAGAGAATTCACAAATCAGATAAAAAAGAAGAAAAACTGTTATTTTTTGGGTTTTTTTTCTTCTCTCACAGTGCTAATTACCATGGTATCCAAGTGCCTATTTGCTAGGCGTGCATAAATCAGGGCTTTTGTAACAGCCTCCTGAGGGAAGTTTTGTCTAATTTATTGGGATCCACTTGCATAGAGATAGTAACACTGGGTGGGCAGAAGCAGGCTGGCAGGCATGTGCTGTGCTCCAGTAATCCTTTCTGCCCACTGGAGCATCCCAGCCCAGGGCAGGGCTGCAGAGGAAGAGCTGCAAGTGCAGCTGAGGTGGGTGAGGTGTGATGTCCTGCCCTGCAGTGGGGAGAGCTGAGAAATCTTGCCTGCTCTATCCTCCCTCCTGGGCTATGGCACTTTGTGGCCCATGGGTTTTGGGGAAACATAGCATGATGGGACCAGTTTAGTGCCCATCTCCTGCACAAAGCTCTGTGGACATGAGTGGTAACAAGCAGCATGATAAGGGTGCAAAAGGAGGAAAGGGTATGATGGGGAGATGGGGAATGGTCCCTTTGAATGCATGGCACAAGCCTTTAATCCTACCCAAATGAAACACGAGGCTGGCTAGTGGCAAGCTTAGCTAGAAACAGCATTTTTTAAATTCTCATATGAAGCCATGAGACTTATTTTCTTTTGCTGACTTGATGCCTTACTTTATCGAGACCCTTTCTCTTAGGTAGGTATGGCTTATTTTCCTTCCTGTGCCTTCATTTGGTTGTCTCTTGCCACCTCTCTGTCAGAGGAATTGATGCAAGTGCCTCGTGCTCTTCATGCTTGCTCTGCTTTTAAATGATTTTCTGAATTCTGGGAGTAAAATTGTGCTCTATTCAGAGCTACATGCAAAGTGTTCAGGTGTCAAGGGATTTAGGGATTTGAAAATATATGGGCTACCTCAAAGGTAATCCTTTGAATATTAAAAGCAGAAAAACCTGCCAGGCTACTTTGCATAACATGCTGTATAATCTGGGAAGCGGTTCCAAGGTGCCTGTTACCATGGCACCTCTTGGAGAAGCTTAGCAATATTAGCAGAAAAACAGCAATGGTGGGTTAGAGCAAGAATTGCAGCTCCGGGCTCAGGCACACAGTGGCTGTACCTCAGCCAACTGCGTGCTCAAGTGTACATGAATATGATTGTTTTCTTTCTCCATCACAAATCCGTGTTAAAACTCATCATCTTAAACCTCTTGCACTGAGACATTAACCTGAACTTGCCTCCTAACTAATGCCCAGCCCAGCTGTGCTGCTTGACTGGGGTCACAGTGGTCCATCTAACCATGATGACATGTCTGTGTCTCTGCTGTGGACTTGAATTCATGTTGGATCTCCCTTTGTGGTCTGGGTCACTCCTGAGAGCTGGGATTCAGCTGCCTGACTATAAATGTCTGCTTCTGAGCTGGCCTCCTTCTTTTTATCAAGAATGGAGAGAAATCGGCTCCTCTGGATATGGCATATCTCATTCTAAAGTAAATCCCTAAAATAAGCCACATGAAATCTATCCTAAACACCGATTTTCCTTCTGGTTCTAAAGGAAATCTTGAATCATTAGCTTGGCTAGTATAGGCAGCCATATTACAGACATTTCCGGGGGTCAGTTACCCAGATGGAAGCTTTTAGTGTAAATTGAGATGCTCTAGGGACCTGAGACATCTGCATGGGGTTGGCAGGCATGACATGAGGCTGGGAGGAGACACATATCTTTCAAGAGTGGCAGCTGGAGACCAGGTTGCAGAGAGTGTCTCAGATGGCAGAAAACGCTGATTGCTGGAAACGGAATGAGACCCTTCGGGTGGCGTACAGCTCCAGCCTACGGCACTTCCGAGTCTTCAGGTAAGTGCATATGGACTCAGTCTCTAAGCAGCCAGAGCAAATTATTACTGTGCCCAGCTCTGGGATCCTCAATGTAAGGACATGGACCTGTTGGAGTGTGTCCAGAGGAAGGTCACAAAGATGATGAGAGGGCTGGAACAACTTTCCTGTGAAGATAGGCTGAGAGAGCTGGGGTTGTTCAGCCTGCAGAAGAGAAAGTTCCAGGGCAACCTTAGAGCAATCTTCCGATACCTAAAGTGGGCTACAAGAGGGCTGGAGAGGGACTTTTCACAAGAGCAGGTATTGATAGCGTAATGGCTTCAAACTGGAGGAGGGTAGAGCAGATATTAGAAAGAAATTCTTCATTATGAGAGTGGAGAGGCCCTGGAACAAGTTTCCCAGAGAAGTGTACGCTCCATCTTTGAAAGTGTTAAAGGCCAGGTTAAAAAGCCTTTAAAAATTTTTGAGCAACCTGTTCTAGTGGAAGGTTTTCCTGCCCGTGGCAGCGGGGGTTGGAACTAAATGATTTTTAAGATCCCTTTCAACCCAAAGTGTTCTATGATTCTGTGTTAGGAGCTCATTGCAGCAGCTCATACATTGGTATGAAGTACTATTTGAAATGTCCCATGGGTTCCCACCTGTCTCCATCTGCTGTTCCAAAAATGTGTAAATGCTGCATCATATCACTGCAGGTCTCAGACATCTTAGGGTGGATCAAGTAACAGAGAGCATCCTGATGAATTGAACCGTGGCCCTTATTAATGCTGTCAGTGGATCTTAGGAAGGAATTATCTCATCTCAAAGAAGATACTCAATATCTGGTCATCTGAATCACTCTTCAGAGGCCATTGACTATATGGAATCACTGTCCATTGGTTGCAAGGGAATTTAAAGATCTCAGTTCAGTTTCCCACCTGTAGATACTGCTGGTCTCTGGGGGGCTCTAGGGCACCTGAGGCATCTGCATGGAGTTGGATAATATGACACAAAGCATATGGAAGAGCTGTGCCCTTCTGAACCAGCAGCTAAAGGTATCCAGCAGATAAAGTACCATAACTGACTCTCAAATGACTCTAGACATCTATCTGTGAACAACTGCAAAAGTATAGCTACCTAAATTGAGATGGCTGGGTGTCTAATTAAATCCTTTTCTTAAAGACAGAGGTAACAAATCTCACTCTTCTTTCCTTACTTCTACTGGGCTTCCTTTATATGATGTTCAGCCTAATGACAAACTTGTTCCTCACTGAGGCCTTCCAGCCTCATCATATCAATGATGGCAAGAGAAAGATGATACCGCAGTGGAGACAGTCTGCTTCGATGGGTATTTGCCAAATTCTATGCCATACTTCTCAGTGTGGAGAATGCCTTTCCAAAATGATCTAAGCCTGCTGGGCCTCCTCAGCCACCACTAAGGAATACTCAATACTCAATAGTCACACGCAGAAATATGCAGCATTTTTATATGAGCAACGAGTGAGCATGGATTAATTTGATATAGGATCTTTCAGATGCGCAGTTGTTTGTATAACTCAAAAAAAAAAAAAAGCACTATTTTGTTTTATTTTGGTTTTAAACATTTTAGACATATGGAAAACCCGTGCCTCAGCTGCTAGAGCCCCAACTTCCTCACATACTTGTCTTTCATCCCAGGAGAGAAAACTTTCTGTGTATCCTCAGGGTTGCAGTTAGAGCACTATTATTTCCATGGAGTGAGATTAATCTCAGCTGACTTCTGCTGTCTAAAACCCACCCAGAGGCTGTTCAAATTCCCTTAGAACCACTGTAGCTGGAAAACATTGATCGTCCTGCTCTCAGCCCTAGTTACTCCCTTGTGGAATGAAAGCAGAAATATTTACTGTTTTCTCTGTGGTTTGTTCTGTGGCTCAAGCCAATAAAGTTTCTAAAAATAAACATGACCAATATAATGTTAGGATGGTTCATGAGAGAAGTTCGAAAAATTCAGTTCTTGCCAACTCATTTATATTTTTTTGAGATGGTTAGTGACAAAAGTTCAAAGTACAAAGACAACACCCTTGGGTCTGTCAGAGGTGGAGACAATACGTCTGCTTGAATGGGGGTAGAGCTCACTGTCTCTGCATTATCTCCTGTGACCATTTGTAGTTATTGCCCAGTCTTGATTTGTTGCCAATATGCCAACTTTCTTCCTTCTTTCACACTCATTTAATTTTATTTCATCACCTTCCAAGGAAAAGTCTTTGATCACAGCTTGGATATTGAAGAAGGAATTGGCTCCCTCAGTCTCTCTGTTACATTAGCTTTGCAATATTACACTCACCCATGACATCTCATCCTCTGGTGCAGTAATTTTGGTGAAAAATCTGCACCTGGCCATAATGTACATTTACCTGCAACAGCCTGCTGCATTGATACAATTTGTTAATGAGTTGTGTTCAAATATTTGTAGCATTTTGACTTGCTTTTGTTTGGTTTGGTTCCTCAGAAAATCCCAGCTCTGTTTTTAAGGTTTTAGTCAATTGACTTTGTTATGAATTGGAAATGCAAATAATTTGATATTTTTTATTTCAAATTTTGTTATTGATATCAATATTTTATTATTTAACATTTGCTTTCACCAGTTTTCAACAGATGGAGACTTTCCAGGGGAGAAAAGGTGGTTGTAAAGAGTTTTGATTCTGTTAGATCCATGTCCTGGGATGTGCTATTTTGCTCCAACATGAGCTGAGGCATTGCTGAATTACTAATGCTGTAATCGAGCCCATAGGGTAAATCAGCGGCACTGTGTCTTTTAAGAGATACTGCAGCAGCTCAGGCAGTCAAAGATTTTAAAACTTGTTCAAACTTGTTCAATATTAGTGGTCCCAGTGAGAAAAGAAAATCTCACAGAAACTCAGATTATACAGAAACTGATGTTTTTCTTCATCAAAATATTTTGATGGAAATTCCCTACTGCTCTCCCAAGAAGAGTTACCGTGGTGTGGAAACTGCAAAGAATGTTAACATACCAATGATGAAATTCAGCGCCAGTGTAGATTTCACTGTAAATATTGCCCTGCTAGAGCATTTTACTACATTTGTCATGGCATAGAGCTTTTGTGACATTTTGTGGTTTTCTGTTAATGAGGAGTCTTAAATTTTGCTCTGTAGTAGATTTAAATGTCACCTTTTTTTTTTCTTTCCCCCATCTGGGCACTTAAACTTCTGCCTCATATGTCCCAACCTCCTTTTGGCAAACTAGGTTCAGCTCTAAGTCTTGTACAGCCCAGATTGCTCAGAGGCAAAAGTGTGGTAATAGTGTGTGGGGAGATCTTCTTGTTCCCAGAGGAGATTAAGGATGGATTCCAACTCTAACTCTGTTGCACAAGTTCCTGAGACACTGAATTTCAAATTTTGTTCAAATTATAAGTGCATTTTAAGATACAGTAAAACAGGACTTATAAGTCATTGTGTATCATTCCCCAACACTGGGGAATATTGGACATCAGTAGGAATTTATTCATGGGACTGGTTGTTAAATGGTGGAGTGGACTGTCCAAGGAGATGGTGGAGTCACAATCCTCAAAGGTGTTGAAGAAATGACTGGATGTGGCATTTAGTGCCATAGTCTAGTTGACAAAGTGGTGATTGGTCAAAGGTTGGATTTAGTGATCTTGGGGGTCTTTGCCAACGTAAATGATTCTGTAATCCTGTGATCTGATGGCAGACACAGTCACAACATGTGGAATCTGGAAAGAAGCACTGAATGAAAGTCTATTTTTATACAGAATGGAAAGAAACTACAATATACAATAATTCCTCATGAATCATGTAATTGGCAGTTTGTAAGCAAAATAAAAGGTGTGCTATTTTGTTAACAATGTGTAGGAACTAATTTTTACTTTTATAATACAGCAACCTACTGCTAATGTCATGGCAGAATGTTTCATTAGTAGACAAAGAAGACTTCCTTTGCTGCCAGTCAGATTTTTTTTACTTCTGAATGACACAGGTGATTACAATGCTTTGCTGTGTGCTGCCAACAAGCATCTCTGCAATCTCTGTCTACAAGAGATAAGATGATTTTTTGCATTATCAAGGCAAAATGAAGGCCTGTCCCTTAGGAGGAGATGCCAGGGCTGTCTTTACTTGTAGGGCTATCCTGTATTCTTAACTTTTCTTACCTACCAGTACAAAAACATTCTTGCACCACTTAACAGCAGTATAGGCGATGAATGGGAGAATACATTTGATATCCTTGACTAGTTCACCAAACCTAGAAGTAGATGATGCTTCTAAATACAGGAAAACATCCTTAAAGTGTCAGCTGTGCAGTGATGAGTGGGAAGAGTTTTTTTCCTGATTCCAGGACAAATAGCCTGAAGGATTTGACTGTCTTTATCTTACCATATATTAAACATTACTGGTCAGAAAGTTCGTCAACCCTTTCAAGAATCTGTTTGTGGAAACAAACATGAGATAGGGTTGGAGCATTTCCCAGAATTGATTTCTGACCATTATGAATTGAATGCTCTCTTTGCCAGAAGCTGATAAACGTCTGGATTTTCTATGTTATCAAGGAGGAGAGTAGCATGTGACAATATTCTTAACCTGCTCTGTTCCCTGGAAAGCCAGAGGCAAAATTTTTGACTAATTTCAGATGGAGCAGTATTAGGGTGTCAGAATCAATAATTTTGCTGTTGCTCAGCCCAGTCCTAAGTCCTCAATGTGATATTAAAGGTCTTCTAATTATATAATTTTTAATCTGTATGATTTAATTATTAATCAGAAGTGTTCTGTAGTAAAATCTTACCACAGTTTTCTGAGTTATTAGTACCACTAAGTTATACAATTCCATACATCTGCAGAACTGTGTTCTTGATGGAACAAACACTGGGGAATACCCTGACCCGTCCTAAGGGCTTCCTGAAGGAAGCTAAGCTGCCAGCAGCAGATTTCTCCTTATCAATCTGAACCTTTCATAACAAGAGTAAGGCAAAAATGGGTTTTCATAAATCTTAATAGGTACAGTTAATAGGTACAAATCTTCTCATTCTCTTAATTTGGTATTGTGATTGTGTGGCAGGACATCCATCCCCCCNCCCCACCAGCAATTGGATGGTAAGATACATTGAATCCTAAGCTTATACTATTTCTTCGCTAGCTGTAAGTACCTTATCGTGCACTGTATGTTAAACTACTAGTAGTCTTTATTCCTGTGTAGTATTGGTCTACTTTAAGTCAGGTCTGTTAATTTTCTTGTCTATTAATAAGTGATTTACTTTATAACAGACAGAATCAGTCATTATTAAAAGAACTTACAAATGAGAGAGGGTTTTGGGGTGCTGGCCATCTCAATAAGGTTACTGTTTGCTGCCAGAGGCCTGGGCAGGAAGCAGGGTTTATCTAAACTCCCACATCCATTCGTGACAGATTGGTAATAAACAAGTGCATTTGTTTTTATAAAAGGACTCATTTTCTTCAGCATGTCTTTGATTTGTTGGAGGTTCAAATGATTTTTGTCCTTCAGCTGCTGTGGGAGAGGCGACCTCCTTTGGCCAATGCTGCTCAAGTGCATCAAGGGTTCCTTGGATGTACCAAATGGATGAAGGACCTCAGGTGCTCACTTCTTTCTCTGAGAAGCTGCAAGATTTGGGTGGGAGGTTCCCATCTAGCTGATTAGGTGTCTTTAGGTGCTTCATGAGTGCTGCATTAACGCCATGGTGCCATTAAATTTTTATGTGTTGTACAAATTTAAAGGGCTCCAGGTAGCCATTAGTTTAAGAAGTACTCTTGGATTTGGGCAATAAATTCCACCTAAATCTTAGAAACCAATGTAGATAGTCTGAATACCAGTCAGCCTTCCCAGTCCTCACTTAGATGCCAGAAAAATAAAAGCAGTATAAGGGATGGGGATCCAGGTCCAACCCTTAGTTGATCCTGTTGCCCATTGCCTAGGAATTGGTCTTACCGAAGTCTCGCTTTGGAGCTGATGGTCTTGTTCTGTGCAACCTGAGTCTTTAAAAGTCAAAACAGGCAGCTGTGTTGATGCCTTGAGGTGGGCTGGGTGATTCAGGTCCTCCTCTGCTGCCAAGCAGAGAAGACTGGATCTTGTCTGGCAGATATTGTACATTGAGATTGCAGCCCCATTTGCCCACTGCTTATTACAGAGAATTTACTTTGGCTCTTCCTTGTTATCTTTCTCTATTTCAAATAGGAGTTATTCAGGGTGGAAATGTATATCCCCAGACTTTACGTAGCAATATAGAACAGAACTGTCCTGTAATGATGCACATAAATAAGTAGTGCTCCTACAGAGATTAAGTAGGTACTTCCACTGTTCCTTGCAAAAGGCAGCTACAAAATTTAAATTTTGAGATGCAAAACAAGAAACTGAACCTCGTGTTACATTGCTGCAAGAAAAAAATACAAATTGAGCCCGTAGCTTCAATATATGTGACTTTAAGAATCACAGGGTCATGGAATAATTTAGGTGGGAACGGAGCTCTGGATGTCATGTGGTTTGACCTATTATTCAGAAAAGGTCCCTGACAAGCAGGTAGCTTTGTCAAACCTAGTCTTATTTGTGTCCCAGTTTCAGTGTTTGACCACCCTTGTGCTAAAAAAATTCTTATATTTAATTGGAGATTCCTGTGATGCAAGTTGTGTCCATTGCCTTTTTACATATTATTGTGCATCTTCTGGAAGAGCCTGTCTCTATCTTCTCTGTAATCTTCTACTAGGCAGCTGGAGATAGCAATAAGATCTGTAAGAACAGAATTACTTCTGCTTACTAAATCAAAAAATATTGGACTTTTCCACCCTCAAGGCATTTTTCCTTGCAGCTTTAGTGATATTCAAAAGTGTCTTCAAACAAAAGCTTTCTGCTTTCTGAGAAACCTTTTATTTCTGAAAAGAAATCCTATTTAAGGAAACGTCCTTGTATGGGGGGTTGACAGCCAATTCTGCTTTATCGTCACCTACCTTTCACTTCTCATCCACAAACTGAAGGTCGAGAACTGTAGTTGTCATTCTGAGCTCATGATAGGAGCAGGAACTTCCTTTTCCACCCACACGTGAGAAGTACTGCAGAGCTGCATGGGTAAAATCTTTGCCATGTTCCACGACTGTTAGAGGACAAACTCTAATTTACGGGATTTCATTTCAGAGAGAAAACTTATGGCCTGCCCCTTTTAACCTCTCCCTTCTCTGGTACCTAAAGGGAAGCAAGGCTTGTTTTGGATTAGGCGCCTTCTTCACTCCAGCTCTCCTTGGCACTAGTTACAAGTTCTTTGTTTGCATTATTGCAAAACCCTAATGTGTGTTTGCAGGTGAATGTTTTCCTAAGCAATATGCCTGAGCTAAGCTTCAGTTAGGTGAATGAGGTCTCATTTCCTCAGTATGGGAAAGACATGGATCTGTCGGAGTGGGTCCAGAGCAGGGCCACAAAAGTGATCAGAGGGATGGAGCACCTCTTCTACAAGGAAAGGCTGAGATGTCTGAAACTATTCAACATGGAGAATAGGAGGCTCTGAGAAGGCCTTTTATCACCTTTCAGTACCTAAACAGGCTTAAAAGAAAGATGGGGACAGACTGTTTGTTAAGGTATAGGACACGTATAGGACATGGGGCAACGGTTATAAACTAAAAGAGGGTAGATTCAGACTAGATATAAGAAAAATTGTTTATGATAAACATATTGAAACACTGCCACAGGTTACTCAGAGAAGATGTGGATGATCCATCCATGGAAACATTCAAGGCCAGGTTGGATGCAGCTCTGAGCAACCTGGTCTAGTTGAAGACGTTCCTGCCCATGTAGGAGGATTGGAATAGATAGCTTTTAAAGGTCTCTTCCAAACCAACTATTCTATGATTCTGTGGTCTAACCAACCCCTTCCTCCCAGAGGTGCACTATAGAATACACTGGGGAACAGGGAGCTTTTTTGGCCCTTCTAGTAGTGCTTCTGAAGTAGTGCTTCTCTAGAGCTACTACTTCAGTGGGGCTGTCACCGTACATGAAAAGTCACAAAAGTGACCTCATTGGTCTTCAGCTGAGGAGAAGCACAGGTCAATTTGTCCAGCATTAGTCTGCTTTGGAAAGCTTCATTCTTCCTGCTTATGTTGAACAGCTTATCAGACTCTGAAAAGGTGACTTAATTTGTGTCACCAGACAAAGACATCAGTATAGGAATACAAATATTTTTGTTTTAAGTAGAGTCCAGTCTGTACTCCCCTCACTGGTTTTATACATATTGTCAATATAAGCAATGATATAAAAAAGCAGCACATGGATTCTGAGCAGATAAAAGAAGTGTTCAAGATATTTCTGAGCTGTTTTAGTTATGGTGGAATTAAATCAGGAATAACTCCATGTCAGCCAGGGAAATCAGAACTAGGTAAATGTGCTAGATGAGGCCAGCAGATATGATCTTACTATTGTTCACGTCACTCAGAAACTCCTTTTTTTCCCAGGTTGCTCACTAGGAAGCTTTTATTATTAGAGTAAAAAAAGGTTTCACTGCTTCTTACATATTCTTCATTCTTAGTCTTCATCTGAAGAAGTGTAGCAACAGTGCCCTACTTAGATAGATAAGAAGGTAAGAGAATGAACAGAAGGAGTCAGAGTTCAAGCAAGGTTCATCATTTCCCAAATCTATCCTCCAGGAAGAGAATTATTTTCTGGTACATTTTCCACTATTTTATTCAATCCACTTAAATAAATCAAGCAATCGATCTACAATATTACCCTGGAAATTGAATCAACTCAAAGAAACTCACTACACAGCTCAAATTTCCTCTTGTTTCTTCCCCGCTATCACCGATTTCCCTGCTTCACAGGAGTGCAGCAGCCTGGGTTTAACCAGAGATGGACTAGTGGGAATTTGTTTGAGAGGAGCAGGTCCCCTACAAAGCCTTTAGGAATGACAAATGTTGAGGAGATAAGCATAGATGCAGATCTGAGGTTAACAAGTCAGCATAATTTACCAGTTATTTCTGCCTGGGTATGTTCCATTGCCACTGCATTTATGCAAAGCATAGAGGTAGTGTTGCAACATGTAAAGAAAGCAACAATAATTCAGTCAGTTTTCATAAGCCTTTTCCTCTCTCAGTGAGAGATAACACTCCCACAGGCAGTGCATTAACATTATCATTTCTATAACAGCAGTGTCTCCTGGCCCCAGTAGAGATCATGGCTGCATCTGCTTGGAGCTATGAAAACATGTGTTAAAGGTCTGTCTCTATTTCACAGTGTTTGTGCACTTATATAAGAAAACTAAAGATATGAGGAAAGTTAGTATTGCTGTCATCATTTTATGGGGAAGAGGTGGAGGAAATAAAGCACAGACAAAGCTACCAAATGTCCTAAAGTCTCCTAAACTCCATCTTGGAAACAAAATACAACCAGACTGATGGCCACACATTGGTAGGTAGTGACAATGAGCAAGACCCAAGGGAAGACGGGTGAGTCATGATTTGTTTCAAAAATGAGATCAGTGACATGGAATTAAATGTACAAAGTTTTACCTGTGTAAGAAAGGTCTTACACAGGTAAATCAGTAAGCGCAGTATGAAATTACAGAAATCACACTTTAAACCAAAAAAGTCACATTGCCTTACTTACAGCATTTTGAGCTTTCACATGTGTAATGAAGTAGATGTTGAAATGAGAGGTACAAATACTGAAATTATTCCTTTAAAGGAGCAGCATCTCTGGGATGTGCAGCAGATTTACAGATAGATAATTCAGAACCAGCATACAGAACCCCCCATTTTCCAGTTATGACTATTTGCTCATCTCCTGGCTTGCCTTCCACTAATGAGGTAGCAATCAATAGAAATTACAGAACCCAGAAGCACTACAGCACATAGAAGATTAATACTGGAAAATAGTTGTAACCTTCCTATCAGATACTTCTGGCAAGCATTGATTGCTACTCGTTATACTCAGTTATCTGAGTGATAGTCCTGCAAGATTCACATCAGTACATGAGAAAGCACAAAGGTGCTCAACAATAATAATAAATCAGCAGCAAAGCTGTTACTGCTATCTCACGGTGTTGTGGGTTATAAAACTTGTAACTCAGTCCTTCTCCCATGGTTGTAAATGGCTTCTGGGATAGCAAGAAGTTATCCTCATTGCCATATTATCTCTGACTGTGTCTGGGTTCAAGGTGTCATCATCATCATCATCATCATCCCCAAATGTTTTGGGTTGGAAAGGACTTTAAAGGGTCCATCCCATTCTTAGAGAGACAGTGGCATTTTGTGGGCACTTCCTGCCCAAGGCCAAAACAAATGGAGCCCAGGTATGACCAGGTAACTCCAGCTTCTCCACTCACTTCAGTCTCTGCAGTGCTTTGGACAATGGAAATTAAATGGACTTCTAATGATAGGAAGATAGCTTTTTTGGAGGGGCTCTGCTCTTCTTCCTTACCGTTATTACCTTGTTCCATGTCCTATCATGCCAGTGCTGCAGCCTGGGTGTGCTTCTCCAGCAGGTTTGTTTCCAAACCTGGATAAATGTGTAGCCTTATGGGCGATGTCCAACACGCTGTGAAAACTGAGTGCAGGAAGGGCCTTGGCCACCCAGCAACAGACCCTCAAGGGCACCCAGGGAGGAGATGCTGGGAGGCTGCAGAAACATCCACATTGCTCACCATGCTCACCAGCCAAAAGAAACAGCAATACCCATTGATCTTCCAAGGCTGGAAGCCATTGGACTTGGATACACAATGTTCTCTTGGCTTCCTTTAATGCAATGCAGCAAGGGAAAATGAACATGAGAGCCAAAGTGTACAATTAGCATGAGCACCCAACTAGTTAAGCAGAGTAAGAGACCTGAATCATCTGTTAGTCTCAATGTGCATAGCTCTCATGAACTTTTCCATAAGGACTTTGGCAAATAAAGAAAAAAGTCACAGCAGCTCTTGAGTGGCAAGGCTCTATTACACCCTCCCACATTTCTTTTCTATTTTCCCCCTTTGTGCATTTTCCTTGGGAAAAAAATATTTTTGAGAGAAAGCTGCAGGAAATTTCCAGCTGAGTCAGCTCTTGAGAATTTCCCCCAAGATCTCATTTGGTTTTGTTCTGCTCTGCATCCCAAAGTATGCAGACTGTGTATTTGCTCAGTGTCTGTATCTGCAAGTTCACTTTTGTGTGTTAACCTGTTTAATAATTCATCTTCAATTGCAACAACTATTTGGCTGTTCAGACCAGGTTTTTACTTTCTAAAACCACTCCACACATTTGCTAAGGTGACCCCTTCTACTGATACTGATCAGAAGAGATATCGATTGCATTATCTTGTGTATGCTTTTGCTCATATTTGTTGATATTTCAAGGACAGAATATTTCAAAGACAGAATTTTCTTATCTTTTTAGATGATGCTGAGATGAAAACAAAATTTTTACATCTGGTGAGAGTTAATTATATTTCAAATCTGTTGCAATTGAGTTGGTTTGCCCAATAAATACTAAAAGAATGTGCTCAGTGTTTGAAGACTGAGGCTATTCTTTTGTGGAAGTTAGTTTTGTAAGTTAATGGTTCCATGGAAGGATAACAAATAAGCCTTTGACAGCAAGAAACCCTCTTCTCTGTGCTGGATAAAAACCTGAATAGTACTGACACCAAATACAATTTAGGCTTAGATTTATTCAAGGGCATTGCACATGTTGTCTGGCACACAGAGCGAGGGAAGGTAAGAAATCTCTGTCTCTCCTTACTCAGCATAATCTTACTCTCTCTCTCTTAGCATAATTCAGCAACTCTGAATTTGAAGCTCAGGCTCCCTTCTGAATAAGACCTGAAATAATTTTGGATTTGCTTTTGTCTCTATCACATATCAGTGGGGAACCTGAGACATGGAAAGAAGCCAGAATGGAATCAAGACTTTCTGAGTTTCAATTTATCATTTGCCTAAGGAGATTGAGGGTTTAGAGCTCCTCTAAGCCTTCAGCAACACAGGGAGGAGGCAGGCAGGTCAGGCAGAGGATTTTTTAATAGCAAGAGATCTCACTGCTGGAAACAACATTAGTTCATTGACGTCCAGAGGCAAGAGACAAGAAATGGTTCCTAAAACACCTAAGATACACCCAAGAGGAGATATATCACTCTCTGGGTGCTGGGTGAAACAAACAAATAAAAGCAACAACCGGAATGTTCCTGAATACAGGAATCATTGTGTCAATCAATTTTAAAATTAGCTCTGTAAACCGAAGAAATCCTTGCTTTCTGACCATACTGCTCAGCAGTAGACTAATAAAATCCTACCTTGACACATTCTTGGGCACAGTCATGGGTTAGGGTCACTGATACAGAATCTTTTCCATCCTCAGGCTGCTTGTTAGTTTTGTGGTGAACCAGGGATGACAGATAACTGCACAGCAAGTGCTGGGCAGGCCAGATCAGTGGTCGCCTCCTCCCTGACCTTATGCACCTCTGTTGATTTAATATTAAATGTGGTTTGGTCACTGGATGGCCTATCTGCAGATCAACTCTGCTTCCAGAGAGGTCAGTGACAAGATGTCTATGAATTTTCAATGGTCATGACCTGTGTGAATGAAGAAATAACAGGTGCAATGGCTGAGAAAATTTGTATATGAATGTCTTTATGTGAAGATTATTCTGAAGCAGTGGTACTCATCAAGATCCATAAAGTGCTTCTGTAGTCCTGTTTATTGTCCTGACGACCTCTGTTTTACATTTTGAGTAATCCCTACCAAGGTTATACCTGATGTATTTTCTGCAGGACACAATTGCATCTTTGCTGCAAAGATGGGTTGAAGCAGCAGCTCGACTGCAAAGAAAACTAGTCCTTGATATGCCAGAAGCTGTTTAGATCACTAGAAAATGAAGTTACTGAGTGTGGTCTTGATCTTGTGAAAATACCCAGTAAGAGATACCCCATCACATGAAGAGCCCCACTGGTCCTAGGAAAACAAGGCTTGCATGAATGCAAGGATCTAAAGTTAGAGGAGCACTTGTGTCAGTGTAAAAGCTGCATGAAAATGTCTTCCAGGATCAGTATATAGATACATACTGTGACCTGTTCTTTAATTTTAAATAATTTTTTTCTCTATGGAGGTACTAGGTATTAGATTTTTAGAGGCTTTAAAAGCAGGCGGCCTTGGCAAGTATGTCATTCAATGAGACTTGTGAAGTTAGAAGTTAGAAGGAATATTGAAATTTCATGCAAAAACATCAGTAAGTTTCTTTGTATCAGCTGTTTTGTGATTGTTGTTGATTTACATATAGGCATAATGTCTTTTCCTCATTCTGACTAGATGCTTCCTCTTCTCCCATAATCCTGCGGCCTATAAATTAAAAAACTTGTAGATGGTGGAGTTTTCACTTCTCTCTTAAATCTTCACAGGTAGGAAAACACAGGCCTAATGGGTGTTTCTAATCTTAAGGAAATGGATGGAAAAGAATATTTACAAGAAGTCAGGTCAACTTCCTTTATCCTTTAATCTCAGACAGAAGGATGTCTTTCCTGGCCAAACTGTAAGGTCAGGTACAGCAGATGGGACTCAATTCCCATCTCAGCCCCAAAGGAGATCTTTCATTAGTCAGCTGTAGATGAACTGATTTTCCTAGTATTCAAGGCAGGTGGCTTAGATGGGCATCTAGGGGTAGTTTGTAAATCTTCATACTTTTGGAGCTCAACAGCAGATTAAGTGCTTTCAGTGAGATCCACACAGTTCTGGGCAGATGTTTTGTTTCTTCAAAGAAAATGGTTTGGGTGTGTTTCGGGGTCCCAGGGAAAGAAATGAGTCATAAACGTTGGATGCTCAGAGTCTGGTTTTCTTCACTGTTAGGTAGGTGTTTTGAGGAGACACAGATCACACTATTTTTTACGAATAACCTGTTTTGTTGTTAACAGAATCAATCTGTAATGTGTAATGCAGATCATTAATTCACACTGTGTACTCACCCATGTGCTTATTAGACCCTCATTCATAGCTGAGTGGTTGCAGCAGTGTCTGGAAGTCCCAAGCCCAGCTGTATACTCAGAAATGCGGGGTCAAACTGTCTCATGAGGCTGTCTGGCAGGTATCGGCAAAATCTCTCTGAGTATACTCTGATTCATGAGGGGAGTGTGTATTTCTTTGCACAGCAGCCTTGATACTCCTGGATAAAGTCTGAACCATGCAAACTCTCTTTGCTGCCAGGGGTTCCAGCAGACTCCTGTTCACTGAGTTTATTGATTCTTCTGGACTACATGGCACCCCCAGTGTCTAGAGCAAATAAATCCCTGGAAGAGTTTCAGGCATTACCTTCTCAGTACATACCTTCCCTCTCTTGTTGTCTGGTGACAACATCACCTGACTGGTGTTTTGTGCCTTTTCATTAGGACTGGACGTTTTTAAGAGCAAGCAAGAGAGAAACATCAACGGAATTACCTTGAATTGCCCCACCAGGATCAGTCTATGGCTAGAAGAGTCCTTTCCTTCTGCTTACTGACTTTAGACATCACATATCAAACTGGAGCATTTGGACTTTTTAAAGTGGTATTGCCTTTAAACTAATGAGTTATTTAATTAGGAAAAAAATTGTTTTCCTGAGTTTTTAGCCTGCAACTAGAATTGAAACCATTTTTAGTCTTAAGTTTCACTGGTGAACTTAAATGAACTTGAAATATGCCCGCAGCTCTGGCACTAATATGGCACTGATGGGGAGCAGTAACTGACAAAAGACATAACCTGAATACAGTCAGGACCATGTTTCCTCAGCTAAAAATATGGTTGACACTTTTTATTATCGGTTGAAAAATTCCATGTCTTAAAAATGTGTGATAGGTAAACAGCAGTTTTTTGCTGCATTCCCAAGCTGGAAAAGCAGCTTGCCAGGCAATTTTTGGCAAAAAACAACAAGAGCTTACTATTACACTTGTAAACCAAGTGAGAAACAGTAAAAGGGTACTGGTATAAGAAAAACACATGCAGACTAAGCTTCACTTGATCTCTGATGAAAAATGACACCTTATATTTCAAAAGATATTTATTTTGCTAGATTTTTATGCCTGTCATCTTCAATTTCTTCTTTTTCAAAACATCTTGCTGACATTTTTTGAGAGTTTTTTCAAGCTTCTGAAATCCCATCAGCATCTCTCACACTCCCATAGTCTACAGGGCTTGACTGACGGTATCAGTATAATGTTGTCTTTTACATTTTTTGACCAGTCTTTATGTCTGGAAAATGATGAAGTCAAAGTTTGTGGTATTACCCCTTGATGACCTCAGATAAAGAATTAGAAATAAAATTTTTAGGGTGTCTTCTCAATTTTTTTTTTTTGTTCATTATGACTGTAATACAAGACTAAGAAAAAACAGCCAAGAAAACATGCCTGGATTTTGTGTGGGAAGGCAAACTTGCTTGTGGTAGAGTTGTTATGCAAATGCCAACCATTTTGCAGTGTAGTTTTTAAATTATAGGATTTTAAGTCAGAGAGGGGAAATCCCAAGGGTAATCTTTGCTGGGTAGGGAGAAACATCTCTCATATGTAAGAAGGACCACTTACTGCTAAATTCAGAGGCAGTGATGGGTGAAGGGATGTGCACTGAGCTCCCTTCCCCAACAAAAGGCGTTTGTATTAAAGACTAGAGATGAGTTGTTGGGCCAGAGTTCTTTGCAGAGTCACCATTGCTCTGTGGTGGCTACCTGGGTTTGTGCCATGGGACAGGGCAGAGACTAGGCCTGTGGCACTTGCTTTGACCATGGACAAAAGAATAAATCCCTTGATTTAGTTATCTGCAATTAAGGCTTAGTGCTAGTGGTCATTGTCAATGATTGAAGTGGTAGGGATGAATATTTCAAATACAGTTTGGCATCTAGTGCACAGCTCCTTTGCCCATTTTGGAAGAAATTTTAGCTTTGGGCTACATATGCAAATGATGACTGTTAAATAGCAGGATTAGTAAGAGGCCAGAGGCTCAGCTGGGAAGAGGCAGAGGCAAAACAATGAGATTTGGCTGCTGTAACTATCTTCAAGTAGGTCAGACTGCGGTATCTGTAGCGAGGTATTAGGCATGCTGCCTGTTGGATTAGGCCTGTGGGAAGGTCTGTTGGATTCCTGAGCAGAAAAAAAATGGGCAAGTGAAGATTCATAGCTCTGAAACAAATTTTGCACTGTTTACTAGACAGCAGGGCAGTCAGGTATGGTGTCCTCTGAAGGTTTTGAAGGCATTGATTGTGTTCATAGCATATTGTAGAGGAAAAGTGCCAGTCCTGTCAGCCCATCAAGCTTTTGGTTGTCTTTTCCTAGGGATTATATTTCAAACAGACCCATTTCTAGGCAGCCTCATTCTCTACTGCTATCCCTTCCACTTTTGACTGTGCTGGTTTCTAGCAAAGTAACTTCAAGCCCTGTTTTACAGATTTTATTTTACTGTTTATCTCCCCTAGTCTGACTGCTCTTTGCTGTCTCATTCATTCTGTATGTCTCACATGGGCAATCACCATGGATGCTTGGTTTCTATGAGTCCCTCTGTTTTGTCACCTTAAATTTGCTTTCCTACAACTTGAAACATATCCAAATGTTTTTATCTGAGCTATCTTAATTTCTAGTTCTGAAGGATTTATTGTTTTCTTATATAAATATAGATTTTTAAAAAATGTAAAATTAGTAGAAAAAACCTCCAATAGGTGTTTGATTTTGGAGTTTTGGAGTGCTTGCTATTCCTCAAATATACCTGGTTCCAGCTCACTTCTCTGATAAACATTATATGATTGTAGTAGTCAAAGTCTGCTATATAACACATCTTTCATTTGTCTCCTCTGTCAGTGTTGGACGGGAATTGATCTGTTTAAGTGTATGATATGGTCTCTTATTAATGGCTCACAAATCTCTCTCTCTGACAAGTGAGTGCCCATATCACATAATAAAATTAATCTCCACTGTGGAAACCTCTCAAGGGTCTGAGCAAAGCTGGTCACACTGTCTGGAATAAACTTTTTTTTTTCTCCTTAAACACTGTTTTATCTCAGAGAATCTTAGCTGGACCAAAAGACAGATATCTTTAAAGTAGTTTTTATACTAAAAAAAAAGTAACCATCACCTAGTATAGGTTTGCTGTTGTCTGTCAGTCTGAAATGATCTGTTCTGAGTCCTGAATGTCAAAATACATTATATTTTTGAACTGACATTTTGGGGGGCATTATTTCTTCATGGAAAGTTCAAGTACATCCAACTATCCATCTCTTTTTGGCATGCAGCCAAACCCATGAAGTTTCAAACTGTGCAGAAAATCTTTATTTTTATTATTGTTATTGTTGCTGTTGTTATTATCATCATCCTCCTATTTAATTCTGTGTAATTTAGTTCTTACACATGTCCCAGGACCAGCAGCATCAGCAGGCAGTAAAGATACAATTCTGTAAGTTATGGGAAAGGCGTGGATTTAGGATAAATCTTGTTGCAGCCTTGATGCTGCTGTCAAGTCAGCTTTTCATAGACCTACCACCCCTTCAACTTTTTGTACTACTTTTCCCCTTCTGCTCTCATCCTGACTGATGAGCGCAACTTTAATGTAGGAAGACCCACTGTGGCACTGTAACCTGTAAACCTATGGAAACAGCATGAAGTGCCGAGGAATACATGTTGGTGAAGAAGGTAGGTCTCTTCACAGAGTTAGAAAGAGTAGATGTGCTTAGCACACTGTCTCAGCCAAATTCTGGGCTGACTGTAATTTGATGTGTTCACGTAGTGCCTGTAAAGTTTTCCTCATGTGAAATGGAGGCCAAGTTATTTTCAAAGAACTTTCAGCCTTCCAGTTCAAGAATGCTAGGGTAGGCCAAAATGGGCAAGATATGTTGGCTCTTTTTCTCTTCTTTTTTTCTCCAGTTCCCACAACATTGTCTGTTGTTTGGATATAAAACATATAAGGGACTCAATGCTGTGCAGCTATTCTTTATCACCCTTCCTTCCTGGTGGCAAATGGTGCCGTCACCATGACTGGGTCTTTGCCTGTCCAGCCATTAACCCAGAACCACCACGTTCACCACTAAACCATGTCCCTGAGTACCACATCTACTCCTTTTCTTTTAATAATTCCGGGGATGGTGATTCCACCACATCCCTGGGCCTGTTCCAATGCCTGATGACCCTTTCAGTGAAGAAGTCTTTCCTAATATCTAATCTAAACCTCCCCTGGTGCAACTTGGGGCCTTTTCCTCTTGTCCTGTTACTTGTTACCTGGGAGAAGAGACCAACGTCCACCTCTTGATATCAGTATGGACTGTTGGCTTCACAACCCCCTTCCTCTCTCTTTGTGTATGGCCAAGCCCTTGCTCTGTCACCTGCTACTTCATTTTTTTTTCTTAAATCTTTTCTACCCCTCCTCAAAGTAAGGTATTTCTTATGGCCTTTGCAGTGAAACATCACTCTTCCATCTTTTTTTTTTTTTTGTTGTTATTCCCTGCCTGCTCTTATTGCACCATTGGCTAAAAAATAGCAATGAAGGTGCTGTAGTTTAAATTGTTTCTTGCTTACATGGTTCTTGCACAACAGAGATTGTACAGATAATGTGTTAGTGTGAGGTGGCATTAATAGTTCCCTGCACCATGGGCACACATCATATGGAGAAGAATTCCGTAGTCATATATCAAATGCGTAGAAATTGTCACAGAAGGCAAAAATAAATATTTGGTTATGTTTCTGTGAGAAATTTGGGAAGACAGCTCTAGCTGCTCTAAAGAGAATTAATTCCTAGTAATCCGTACCTCCAGCGCTTCAATGACACTGCTCCAGTCAAGGTGGCACATCCTGCATGAAATTCCACCCTAAAGCTTTCCAGCCAGGCTGGGCAATTCAGGGGGACTTTAGCTTCATCTCACTGGAATCTCAAGACAGCCATATAGAAAATCCACTGTACGCATTCCCTGCCGCAGGCTGGGCTGTGATGGGTGCATACTGTCCAAATACCTATGTGAGGGACCTTGAAGGGCTGCCCTGTAAACGTTTAACATCTTAAGTGATAGCATCAGAGTCCAAATATTGCAGAGTTTCTGGGCTCTGCACAGGGATTTGAAGGTGGGAATGCAGTGCTTGCAGTCCAGGGAGAGACGTACAGCACTGCTGCCTCAGTGCTTGCCATAGCAGCTCCTCTGCTGCTGAGATGCTCAGACTGCTCAGGTCAGTGATCTGTGTCCCTGGATTCTCTGTCTGTGCACATGTGGGGAAGAACAAGTCTGCAGCTGTTCTGCAGAGTCAGTGGAGCTGGCTTAAGGTGATGGGTTGGGACGTGCATGGGGAGGGGCCCTTCAGAAAGCATTTGTGGGCAGTGAGATGATGCCTTGGCTGTGTAGGCCTCTCTCAAGCACTCACTGTTTCGTGGTGCCTCAATTCTTGCCTAAAGGAAGGCAGTTGCTATATTTATGGAAGAAATTTGTGGTCACTGGGGATTTGTCTCCATGAGCAAAGGCTCAATTAACAACTGGCTTCTTCTACAGGACTATGAATTACTAGTGTTTTACTAGTCCCTAGTGTTTTACTCCAGGTTTTTTAATGCATTGAAATTGGTATTTGCCCTGTGTAACTTTATGCTCAGAGACCTGTTAGCCTCCATCTGTAATTCTGCTGGTTAATGGAGTGAAGCAGGCACTAAACAATGTGAGACTTTCCCACTCCCACACCCCTCCATTAGCTCTGTCTGGGACCCACGGCCTCACTTACATAACTCCTACAGCTGACAAGATGACTGCTCCTTTGCCATACCAAATCCAGCCAGCTGAGTAAGGCATGATCCACTTGCCTCACATCCATACACTGGACCTGTTTCCCAAATACAGTTACCCCATGGACTAAGCTCAGGCAAACATCTAAGCTCATTTAGTTGGAAATGGGCCTTCTGCCTATTCCCTTGGAGTTGGGGATCAACAGGGCTTTTCCCTGTTTAGCAGACACAGTCTCAGAATAGTGTTTTCCTTCTCATTTGGTATCTCTAAAATAGGATGATGTGGTGTCCGTTGAGAAAAGAGGCTGTAGATATGCTGCATGTGAGATTTCATTGTAAGCTGATGAGCATACTTACTTAAAGCAAATGCCAGTGCTATTAAAGAAGGATTATATACAGACGAGGAGTTAATATCTTAGAAAATATTTGCCTAATATTTTACTGGAGATGTGTTGTCATTAATGAGGAACTGACTCACAGCAAACCACATCCAGGCATGCAGAGTACAGCCAATAAATATACTGTCAGGGGAAGAAAAATGGTGCTCTGGTGACTCCTGCATCCTACAATGCCTGTCCAAAAACCTCTATTTCGGATGACAGGAGCATAAGACAAGCATTTGCCCTCAGACCCTTCAGATTTGCTCTGTGAGTCATCAGGTTGACAGTGTTCAAAACATTTTTTTTTAAAAATAGAGAAAGAAATGGGTGTTTGACATAGCTTTGACACTTGTGGTACTTAAATATGGTGATGCCTGTGACAATTTTTCCCCGTGCCTTGATTTGAACATAATGAACAGCCCCTGACCAGCTTTAACTGCAGATGGCAGAGTGGCAACACTCTTTCTTGGGAAAAAGGGAGAAGGCAGCAAAAAGACCTTAAAGAAAATGCTTCTTGGAGTCTGGCATGAATTTTGCTCAGAACAGTCTTCTGGAGCAGGCAAGTCAGGCAGAGGTCAAACAAAGTTTGGTGATGCTATTGATGAGTTTCTGCTTCAGACTGGGACTTCATGTGAGTTGTTAGGGATGGATTTTGCTCCAGATTCCCAGCATCTTTATACTTCTCTTACATATTTAATCCCATCCCAGAGTTTTTCAGCTTAAAGACATCTTCAAAATTACCTTTTATAACTGAAGCCCTATTGCATTTCTGTATTCTGCTGCAAGGCAAAGTCTTCGGCAGTGTCAGGGAGTCCTTGTTGGAAGGGAAGCCAGAAGAGGCTGCAGTGAAAGCTCTCTGTCCATACAGTCCAGAGCAAGCCCTCAGGCTAGTTGCTTGCCCTGAGATATTAGCTAATCAGTTGGTGTTTTATAGGGGCCAGCTGTGTATTGGCCTTCTACTGATGCTGTAACAACCCTATCACTGTTATAATTGTTAGACCTAATTAATGTTCCCTGGTTGCTGCCACCTGCTTCTGCTTAGATCAAGCATTAATGAGTAGTTGACAGTAGTTAATGAGCTTCTGCAGCAAGCAATTCAATTTCTTCACTTCTTCACTGACTAAAATTATTTGTTTCTTCTGGGCACCATGGCCCCCCCAGCACCCCCCAGGATATTTGGCACCATTAGCTCTCCATTGTGTCAGGCAGGATCTATCTCCATCAGTAAGAGACCAGAGCAGTGGGTGCTGTCCAGAACTGCCCTCCTCCACTGAGCAGGGGAGCTGTGCTTTTGTCCACAGCTTTCCACACTGGTCCAGTTCAGCTATGTCTCTTTTACTAGTAACAAGCCCAGCCAGCCAACCCAAGCAGTCCATGCTCTGCAGCTGTGGTGTCACCTTCCTAGCAGTGATGGGGTTTGTAATGGTGCTATTGGTGAGTCCTGCTCTGGTAGGGCTATTATGCTAGTACTTCCTGAGTTGTCCAAGATCATAGAATCATGGACTGGTTTGGAATGGAAGAGACTTTCAAGATTATCTAGTTCCAGCCCCCCCTTCCATGGGCTGGGACACCTTCCACTAGACTAGGTTGTTCAGAGCTCCATCCAACCTGGCCTTGAAGACTTCAAGGATGGAATTTTTGATAATAAAGATTGCTGTATGGATTGCTCATGGGGAAGAGGATGTGCTCTGTGCCCAGATATTTAGGAACTGTATCACCACTTTCCTGCTTTCCCTCAGGTGCTTTAGGTGTCATTGCCTTGCTTTGTGCCAGCTGTAAAGTGCTTTGATTATAGTGAGATGAACAACTTGCTTATGACAGATAGACACCTAAATTCTTCTGAAAATCATGGCAAAATCACTTCCTTAAGATGGATTTGGCACTTGGAGGTATCTGTACAGCAGAAGTACTACTCACTTACCTTGTAGCTTTGGTTCCAAATAATTTTCCAAACTGGGAGATAGTGTCTTTCAAGCCCCAGGTTCTGAATGGACAACTGAGTCCAGATACATGGCTGTGTATGTGAAGGGACCATTAAAAGGCAGCGACACAAATGAGAAAATGTGACCATTAGGGACACACTCTATGCCTGGCCAAGGCAAGGGGCTGGCAAAGTTTGCCACCACTGCCTAAACTGATCATCACAGCATATCTAGCTTCTTGCAATTTTAAGTATTTTCTGTCTTCACTGAATTTTATAAAGATGGTTTTCGAAGTTTCTCTTGCCTCTCCAGAATATAGTCTGGGGAATTGGCTCAGGTTGGCCTAGAGATAGGATGAAGAAGAAAGTACTTTAATAAGAGACCCTGCTTGGATTCTCTCCCTCTTCTGAATCTATTGGAGAAATCTAAAGCATCACAATAATTGTTTAGATGATTAACCATCCTTGTGATCATTCATGTAAAACCCTGTGGACAGAGTTTTTTCCCCCTATAGTCTCAGTTGTGGATCCCAGAGCCATATGGAGTCTCTGTGGTTCTCTGCATATAGCACCGTCTGTGTGTCAAAAGCAGTGCCCCTGTCATGTTGCTGCCTCTGCTGGGGACTGACAATGTTCACATGGCCTCCCTGGGGCCCACAAACCATCTGCAAAGACATTCCTGGAATTGTCAAACCCCAAGGTTCTTGAGCTGTTGGGATCCCATAGCACAATTGAGTTTATGCTCCACTAAGCTGCTCACAAGAAGCTATAATGTACTTATTACAGTCCTTATTCCCATGGCTGTGCATTGATGTCATAAACATGGAATGATTATTTAATTATAAAAAAATATTCTTATAATTATTCACTAAGATGCTGATGATACCCAATTCACAGCAGAAATGGGGTAAGAAGAAAGTGGCTATACTTCACCACAACGAATCTTCTTAGTGGCAACTTCCATATCAATGTGAAGTTATAAAGAGGAAAAATGCAAGAAAGAAAAATGTTTTTGAAACCATCCTCCTAATTCCAGACTTGTGTCTGTCTTGTGTGATAGATGTGATAATGTCTCAAGACAAAATAAAAGCATAATATTTCTCTTTTACCATTCTGCTCCAAGGAAAAAAGACAAATTATGCCTTGTGAAGAAGCCATTTGCTATAAAGTGTAAAAATGCTTTAATATTAATATTTTATAATAAAATTCATGACATATTTATAAACACTCTATCAAGCATTTACAACTGAACCACAGCTGAGAACTTGGACCAGAATAAATAAGCAAGGACACAGCTAGTATGAAATATACAGCTTAATTTTTATAATTGTGTGTGCTTTATTCTTTACACAAATGGAATGAATGCGCAGAGTATTTACACATAACAGGAGTGTAAGCTGGACAGGGTGTTTTGTAAACTCCAGTTCAGATTCTGAGTATCCCACACTACAGCTGGACTGAGAAACATCCTGCTAAAGAGACACGCCGGACATGTTGCCGGAGGGAGCAGCTTGGTGCGTACAGGCTGCTGCACTCAGAAATTCCAACTGGCAATTCAAATTTAGAAGCACAAATCCAGAAATTAAGAGGTTGCTATCCCACTAAGAGCCAACAGTGTTGCCATTTTTTTTTTCTTTTTGTTTTCTGCTTTTTTTTCCCCTCCCAAAGATCTTGCCTAGGATGCTGGCTACCGCCCATCCCCAGAAATGCTGTTTTATATCAAGGCAAGTTGCCTGTGCTGTAGAGCCAGAAGGTGTAAGCTGCTAAAGTGGTGTGAGAGATGATGGATTGCCTCTCATGCTCTTCACCTTAAAGACAGACTCTCAAAGGCCCAATGGGGTGGTGGTTCCTATAGCTCTTGGTGAGATGTCAATGCAGCTGAAGCCTTCTGCAAATCCATTTGCCCCTTGGGGTGTCTTTTTGTTCAGCAATTTTACAGCACTGGCCTCAAAAGGATCTTGGTCCGTGACTTGGCCGTCTAGGTGCTACAGTAAAATAAACAGTAAATAATGATGGAAAGTGCTGAGCTTCTGTTTAATCAGGTGGCCTTGGTGTTTTACAGTGATGCAAAAAAATCAGTGTAATGAGGAGGATGGATGTTTAACTTCAGGTGGTGTAAATGGGGTGAGGTCCATTGAAATCAGAGGAGTGACCGTGATTTCCACTGGCTGAGGATCTAGGCTAGCTATATGCTGGATAGATTTTAGATGTTATCTGTTGTTAGCTTTGATTCTGATTTGTGCCCTAGAATGAGAACTTTTTTAGCATAATGACCTCATTCTTATTTCTGAACCAATTGATAAAATGTCTAATTTTTAAAGGAAAAGAAAAATGTTTATTACACCGAGTAATGGGCTTGTGCACTTGAATGCAGTTGCACAGTGAACCACATGCATAACATGTCAGGAACAATGTTAAGAGGGAAAATATTGGGATTAAAAGGTGTGAAGGATAAAAGATCACTTTCTCTGAACATGGCAGATATTATGGCTTTAAATCTGCAGCTGAAAAAGAAGGTTGATACTTTTTTCATCAATGCTGTTTTTCCTACAAATATCCTCATGTGTTTTCACTCACTGAATCCTCTGGTCAGGGATACAATTTGATAAACAAAAAATAAAATATAAGAAAACCAAAACAAAAATACAATTTGACTGAGTGCTGCTGAGCAAGTAACAGTGAAGGTATAACGCCAATAATTTCTCCATAGAAAACTAATTTAAATAGGTAGGTGGATGTTGTATACCTAAGACACTGTCGCTGGCTCGTAGTGGTTATTAGCTCAGGTTCCACACTGCTCTCCAGGATGAGGATTTGTAATTTCAGTGCAATGGAGAGATTTCTTATCCTTGACTTTCACCGAGTGGTTCCTAGGACCCTATCCACACCGGAGCATCAAACCATGCTAGCTACAAACACAATTACATCACAGAATATTGATCTAGAAACAGCCTTTACTACCAAAGAAATTACAAAGCGCTAGCATGGACAGGGTACCTCTGTAGGAAGGGGGATTAAGCAAGAAAGGGGCTCTTTCACTGGATGAGGGTCAGACCATGAGACCAGTGAAGTGCCATTCCACTGAGCCCTGTTAACAAGCTCTCAATGAGTCAGTGCATGGAAGATTTTTTTATTTTTTTGTTTGTGGTAAGGAAAAATAATTAAGTTGTAATATTGCACATCTGCACAAAGCTAGCAAGATGTCATTGTGATCATTCATGGGTGGACAAAAAGCTGTGATAATTTTGATTCTGCTTAGACCCTATGGTGCTACACACTGTGCCAGAACATGAGATATAGCACCAGGGGTGTGATCTGGCACTTTTCCTAAAGGGTCCAGCATCTGCATTTGTCTCATGTTTAGACACTCCCAAGTCTTTTACATGGACAGAAAAGGAATCTGATTATGCTAAGCTGTGTTAGCACCAATATGAAGTCAGGCGCCAATTGCTGTGGGTTGTGAGTTTGGACTTTTTCACCAGATGTAATTTTGAATGAGTCTTATGCTTTTCTTCCTCCTCCCACTACCACCCAGTATGATCTGAACAGCTGTAATGCAAAAATGGACTGCAGCTCTGAGGATGCTGCAACATGGAACGCAAAACGTCAACACACAAAACAAATGGGAGTACAAGTCCTAAGGGAAATAAGACCTCTCACTGCTTCTCTTGACGATTTGTTTTTAAATATATGTTTTATTTAAAAAACAAAAGAAAAAAAAAGAAAAAAAAAAAGAAGTGCAATGTCAACTCTAAAATGGAAGCACAAACAACAGACAGGGAAAAATAAATAATGTTACTACAGTAACCAAGGACTGATGGAAAAATTGATTGTACTCAGCCGTAGTGTTACTGTTCACTGTAAAGCACAGCACATGACAAAGCAAAACAGTTACTAGTAGGATAGTACCATAAAAGGCTGCATGCTGAACTAAGAAACAAAGAAGCAGATGTGATTGCTTAAAAACAGAGCTGAAAATTAGAATGAAGTTCCTGCTTTAGGATACTTGGTTTTTCAGGTCTGGCAGGCTATTTCCCAACCTGGGGCAATAGTATTTTGCTAGCATGGAAAAATCCATGGCTTCCAAAGATCTGGGGTCACTCTGTGGATTTCTGCAGAATTATCCAAAATCAAAGCATTCATTAGTTTATATTAAAAAAAAAAAGAAAAAGAAGTGTTTCTAGCCCTTCTGGTTACAAAGCTCTTCTGGAGACTTAACTGAAACCCTTGTTTATACATCTGCGCTGACCAGGCAAGAAAAGTAGTTAAAGAAGTGTGAACTTCTCAAAGTTACCATAACTGGGCAGTAAGCATGAGAGGCCCCCTCAAGGCCACTAAAATGCCCGTATTTTTAACCCTGTCACTGCTGGTGGCTTTTGCAAACATCCAGCCCATTGCGCTGTCCGCGGAAGTTGGCTGGGTAGACCTGTCAGCTGGACAGGCTATAGAAATGTAAGCTTCAAATAGACAAGTACCAGAGGAGTCTATTTAGCATTTGCCCTTAAGACATCCGTAAGTGTTAGGGCTGCTGTAGCCACCAGCTAAAAGCATTGCACTCCTGCAGTGCAGCAGAGGCAGGAGTGTGGGTTTTATAGAGAACATGGTCCAGCAGCAGCAAAGGCAATTCAGTTTTACTGTCATAGCATCTGTTGCAGTTGTCCCCTTGTGAGTCTGAAGAATGGTATCAGTATACAGAAGAAGGGCAATATGAAATGCAAAAACAAAGTACCTGCTTCTCCCCTTCCATACACCCTGAACTGCAATTCCACAGACTTTCCCCAAATCCCTCACAAATTTCTATTGCCTCAGTTTTTGCTTTTAAGACCCTTGTTGACTGTGAAATGAATGAAGATACAAGTTATTTGGTGACCTGCCTGAAAAGAGAGGAAAGATCAAATGCTTTTGTTATTTCCCTGAAGGAAATAGGAAGAATCATAAAACATTTGGAGGTTAAGGGTGCCTCCCTCCTAAGAGAGAAATTATTAACTGCATTTAAGCACTGACATGTTTCTTCTGGAGAGTTTCCATCTCAATTTAAAGATGCATTATCTTTTTGTATTCAGAAAAGTCCTACATGGCAGTTAGTTCAAGAGAACTTTTCACAGAAGTTCATAATGATTAAACAGAGGCAAGGGAGAGGATTAAATTGAAAGAAAAACAAGATGACAACTACAATTTAAGGAATTATCTTGCTTGTCGTTAATAATAGAGAATCTCCTATGGAAGAAGTATAATGCAACTTGATGGTCCTCTTTACATTTGACAGTCGCACAAGGGTGTAAATATTTAATCTTTCAATTAATTAATCTTTACAAAATATCTTCACAAAAACATTTTACCTATAGAAATTAGTTTCTATACATCAATATATTTTTATTTTTATAAATTATTCCATCTTTAAGTGCCTTCTATCAATATAAATGATAAAATAGACAATCAAAAATTTTAAAGCTTTTCCCAGTTGTATCCCTCCTTGTTAACATAGGTGCTGTGAATCCTCATACATGTGTGTGTCCGCATGGGAATGTGCTTGTGTGCACATGTGTGTGATGTGAAATGCTTCCATCCTCACCCACCCCTAAACGCCATCAAAATAAACCATATTGTTGGTAGTTCTTGACGCAATAGTGCTTCCAAAGGGGAAAAAAGAAATGCTTGACTTGGTTTCAGAAATCAAAAGATGTGCATAGTTACCAAAGTCGAGGTGTACCAACTACAAATGTGCAATGACAAGCTTAGAACACGACCCATATCCCAGTCAAGTCACAGAGTGTCCTAACAGTGACCTCAGTAGGAAGTGGACCAAATACTCTGAGCTTGATTTTGCAAGGTGCATGTGGCCCTGATCTAGCAAAAATGCTTAAGCCTGTGCTTAGCTTTGAGCACATGAATAGTCCTACTGGAATTGGTGGGACTAAATGGCATAGGGAAGGATCACAAGTGACTCCAAGTCAACAGGCTACTCGTGTAGGAATTGGGGTCAAGTGCTGAGCGCCTTGCAGGATCAAGCCCTATATGAGGTTTCAAGAGCTGGGAACTTCTCTAAAGCAATCAACACACTGAGCTCAGCCATTGAAATTGATCAAAATGTCCGCGTGGGCACAGGAGGTGGCTTAGCTCCCCTTGACAGAGGGTCTCCATGTCAAAAGTTTATACCTACAACTAGTGCTCTGAGCACACGACAGATTTGCTTTATATGGTAGAAGTCTTTTTGTTCCTACCCTTTGACCCATCAGTGTCCTTCATGGCTTCAAACACTTTGTGTTGTACATTCATCAAAATTCACATTGACTGCAAAGAACATAAATGCAACAAAAACAGGAAAGCCTCCAAATAGTATATTATAGTTTTCTTCTAAATATTCTCCCGTCGTAATCAGAGGTGCAGTGGCTAATTTATAATTTTTCCTTTGAAGGAATCCAGATGAAAGGCCCAGATTGTTCTTCAATTACAAGTTTGCATTGATTATATATATCTTCTAAGCTATCTCCTTGGACAATAGCTGCAGTAGAGAAAACATATAAATATTTCTTTTAATTGATAGATACAGCATCCAGTGTTGGCAGATTTTCAGCACACTCATAGATACTGATGGAATGAGAAGGAATACTAGCATACTGATGTGTTGATTATGGAAAAGTCATACCCCTGCAGATGACAACTAAATTCAAATCAATGGCACCTGCCTCTGACAGGGACCTATCCCACTGCTCACAGTGAGATTACTGAGCCAGGTTAGTTCAGAGAACCAGCAGTTCTGTCCTGGGGAGGGGCAGCACAAGAGGTTCCCAGTGTTGCAGGTCAAGCTTTACATTTCGTTTGATTTAGAATCCACTTCAGCGGTGGGCACCAGCCGATTTGCAGCCTTTCTGACCTGATTACAATGAGTTCACTCTTGGCTGCTGAAGTTAACTAGATCAGACCCAAGCTGACAGAAGGTAAAACAATTGCAACAGAAAGCACAATGGTTTGCCACTTAATTTGCCTTGGCATAGGTATTCCTTCAGGACATGAAACTTTAGAGGAATCAAGTGCCTCAAGTGCTCTTGAATTTCAAGGATACAATACTGTTAAGCCACAGAAGTTCTTATTCTGGGCTTGCTATACTGATAGGTACTCTGGGTCAAAGACAGAGTTGATCCAGTTGTTTTGCAATAAAAGACTATATCTTGGGAAAAATAAAATGGTATTAATAAAAACATACCTGTGAAATATTCTCCAAATTCTTGTTCTAATTTAATTGCTCGATCGTAGGTTTTCTTTGCTTGCTCCTCTGTAAGACGTTTATTCATTTCCCTAGAAACACAGAAGGAAGGAGGAGGAGAAGTAATCAAAAAGTTTAGATTCTTGCTCGAACAGCTTTCAAAAGACATGTTCAATTGAATCACAGATGAATTCAGATTGGCAGAAGAATAAAATGCTGAAATTCTTCCATCAGTTCATGGACAGCTTCAATATTTTCAATTTAATTAAATTCTTATGTAGTACAAAACTGCTTTTTCAGACTATTTACCATTTCACGTTTCTCCACCAAATTTTTATTTTGGGTTCACTACTCTACATTCTCAAACAAAATACAAGGCCCGAGTCTGGTAGCTGCTAACTGAGATAGACTTGAGACATCAGGAACCCATATATAGGTCTGGGATCCAGGATGTCCCATAGTCTGTGCACTCAGTACTCCTGCCTGAAGCTCCTTCAGGAACCTCTGTATCTCCCAGACTGCTTACTGGGTGCCAATAAATATAAAAACAAAGACAGACAGTAACATTCTGGGGTTTTTTCAGTGTTTTGTTATTTGATGGAGCATCTCTGTTTCAGCTGAAGCATTATTGAATAACTTTAAGAAATGAGTTGTCTTGCCTGTGCATGTTCAGGTATTAATACCACTGTATACTTGCACTGAATCAAGCTCATGCTTATTCACTACCTTACACTCATATGCCTGTAGATGTTCAAATTAGCAATAATAAATAGAGTTTGCTTGTTTCTAGCATTTTTTTCCCATCATGGATTCATTTTTTCTTAAAATATGACAGAAATTTTCTGAGGCAACTAGGAGAGCAAATGAAGGGAGGATCCTGTGTTCTGCATAAATCTGATTTAATGCCTCGCACTGAATCATATGATTATGTGGTAATGGACTGTATACAGTATGCCATGGGTGATGCATGTGGGAAATTATGGACATGACAGTGCAAAAAAAAAAAATAAATCTATAGAGTGCACAACAGTATGAACTTGCTACAGCTAACTCCTACCTGGCTTCTGAAAAACAGTCTGGAAGATGTCCAGGATGCAAAAAGGTATTTCTAGAAATGGCTTAAAGCTGCCTACCTATATAAATAACCATATAACTGGGAGCACTGCTTAGAAAAATCTCTTTGGAAGTACTAATGCCATGGAGAAAGCAGGTTTACAAAATGAAGGCTAAGAAACATTTCTTTTAAAATTGACGTCAGTTATTTGTATATTATAAAAATAGGTTTAATGTAATCCGTGTCCTGTCCTGCTAAATTTGTAATTCTACTAATTGTATTTATTTGAAAGATTGCTATCTAATCAAGTTCGGTGGACTTCGCATCAGGTACACCTACTTGAACACCTCTTTAGGTGACTGAACCAAAACTCTGTCTTGAAGTGGGACATGCCACTGCAAATTCTTAAGCAAACGTAACATTTTCACCTTACAGGCATTTAACCAATGTTGTAATGCTAACAACATCTTTCTTTCAGATCTATTTCTGGTAAATTTTTGAGAAATCTTCCTCAAGGTCTTTGAATAGCAGAAAAGGGAAGGGCTGATGGGGCACCATCATTTGTTTACACCAATAGCCACATGTCCTAATTGCTTTCACATCCAATAGCCCCTTACAGTCGTTCACTGCTGTGGTGATAAGTGTAAAGTATTTCCAGAAAACCTGCAATAACCAAGTTTCAAGTGCAGGTGCAAACTTGATTTATGCTTCCTTCACTCTTACCTCCACTGTCAGATGGGTGCAAATGAGCATATGCATAAATGAGAGACTACAAATTTATGTGGTAATTTTGATGAAAGATAAATCCTTTGTCTTTGTTTCTCTGCATCTTGTCATTGGAATTTTTTTGTCTTTCGTGCTTTGACTTTGCTATTACAGTAACTTTCAACTCATTTATATGAACAGGAGTAATAGTTATGGCAGTTAAACCTATAATTTTTGTGTTGCAGTAGTTGCATACCTAAAAAAGACTGAATCACAGAATCACAGAATCATTTAGGTTGGAAAAGACCTCCAAGATTGTCAAGTCCAACCTTTGACTGATTACTTGTTAACAAGATCATAATGCTAAGTGCCAGGTCAAGGCGTTTCTTGGACAGCACAATTGTTTTATTGTCCTAAGTGAAGTATTAGCATTGTTTTGGTTCAATAACAGAATGATTGGCATCATATTTTGCATCTTCATAACACCATTCAGTCAGTTTATTCAAAGATTTGCTCTTCTAACATCAAATCAATGAAGCCTTTATGTTATTGCCACTTTTCTGGTTCTGCCTGAAGTATTTTTCAGAGTAAGGGCCACTTTTATTTGCATTTCTTTTTTAAAAAATCATTCCAGAGGCAATGCCTACATTAAACAAATAATGGAGGTATTTTATGAATGGGAAAACTGTACATTAGGATTAAACAATGTGTTAAAACAATCAATGCAGAAGGTAGGCTATCAGACTACCCTTCCCCTTCTATACAGCAACAAAATCAGAATATAATTGAATTGTAGGGCTGGAAGAAAAGTCAGGCAATCAGCATGCTGCTGTGCAAGTACCACATACTGTTCTTCATTCCTTGCAGTGTGGCTGGGCATACAACAACCTCATTGCCAAAAGCCAGGGCCAAGAAGAATGCACATTCCCAGGATGGGTCGCGTTGGCATTCTCCAGCTCTATGAACAATGGCTGCAGGCACACTGTTATCATCACCAGGCATGCGTCTGTCACAGGAGGGGGACTGCCTCCATTTTAGCTGTCAAAGTCATACCTATGGCACTACCTGGCATTTGCAGAGCCTTGGGGGAGGGGAAGGCACAAAGTTCAAAATTTCACCCCTATCACGGCAAATTAAGCTGATAGCTCTTACATAACTGTAAGTGTACACAGAGAACAATTTGATAACCACGTATTTTATGCTTAGCTTTAACTCAGGATGAAGATCAATTCCGTATTTCCTCTCAGCCTTCTCTCTGTGACACTAGATAATGCCTTTTCTTCCTCCACCAGCAGGGTGGAACCCAGAATGAGGCCAGCATTCCAGCTGAGACCTCATCCATACCCACTAAAACAAAATAACTATCTATTGTGTCCTTACACAACACTGATATGAATACAGCCCACAGTGGCAGTTTCCTTTTTTGCAACCACATTGAATATCCATTCATATTCCTGTGTGATCCACCCCAACTGCCAGATGCTTTTCTGCAGTGCTATGGCTAAATTATTCCCTGCTTGTACTCATGCATTTAATTTTCTCTCCTTTTCTATGCTGAATTTCATCTTACTGATCTTCCACTGAGTTTTGATCTTACCCCCAAAGTGTGTGCCACCTTGGACAGCCTTGGCAGCACAAAGCTGGTGCCTTCGCTTTCATTAAGTGTTATATTTGCCCCTCTCCAGTCCTGTGGCTCCTTGCCTATCCTCTTACAGACCTTCAGATAAATGAAGGGCTGATGAAGAGGAGCACACCTCAAGTCTGACACAGGTTTAGCTCCCTGGTTTGTGCCCTTGACCAGGCTCTAAACCCCAAGAGCACCCAAGGATGGATGGGACAAACCAAGCTGTGTGAATGAGTCCCTGGTGAACTTGGTGCTCAGATTGGAGCAAGTACCCCAAGCACTGGCAGAGAGTTCTTCACAGTCCAGCACATAATATCATATGTCTGAAAGGGTCAAAGGCAGCTCTGGCTTGTTCTTTGAGATATCAGGATACAGTAGATGACAGGCTCTGAGGGCACTCTTCCCACTTTCTCTCATTATTACTCATTTTAGAGAACAAGCAAAATGTAGACTCAAGATCTGTGTGGTGCCACTTGAGGCTGTACCCAAAAAAATAAAATGCTTGAAGAAGTTTATACTCACATCAGAGGCTCCCATGATTTGGGCTTAATGAAGATAGCAATAGGATAGAGTTGTGCAACTTGTAGTCGTTTGATAGCATTTCCTGACACATCAAGTATACAGTGCTTGCCCTGTTGGAAAGAGATAGGATGTGTTTATTTTTGCAGACTTTGCTGCAGATCAGCCAATAGATAGGAAACAAATCTGCAATGCCGTGCCCTGGAATGGGGCCATTAATGGCACACCAGGGAAAGGGGAGCCCAGGGCATGTGCTCCACTACTCTGCAATCTTTCCTTTGCTTTGCTGCCACTATAAATATACACTGGTGATATGGGAACAAACTTGGGTTTTATTTTTCACTGGGGTAAAATTTTCAGGGGCAGGATGATTTTCTTGATATGAGGAAAATCAGTTCATAAAAGGAAGAGGATGTCCACGTTCTTAGTGATTAATTCAGTTCTTGTTTATGTCAAAGACTCCCTGTATCACCCGAGGCAAATAATTTAATATTTCTGTGGATCACTCATTTGCCTCTGTGGAAGTGATTTATTTTATCTACCTGTCTTACAGAAGGAAGAGTAGAGGATGTTTTGGGGAGTACTTGAGGCACCGTGCTAAAACCCTGAATCCATAGCACTACATTCAAGTACAGAGAGTGCCAAGGATGATGTCATTCAAAGTCAGAGACTCAATTTGTGGAGTCATTATAAAGCCTATAAATATTAGTATGCTGTTTCGCAGCTATTTTATATTTTTGGCAGAGAATCATGTCTGAGACACAATGTGGAAACAAAGCAGATCATGTTGCATTGGCAATAAAACTTCTGTCAACCTACCCTTTCTGCCACAAATCTCACAGACTGGACACTAGTTCCGTATAAATTATCATTGTATTGCCCAGCTTCTATAAATTTGTGCTCTTGGATATCTTTTTCCATTTGTTCTCTTGAAATGACAAAATGATAATCTCTCCCATCCACTTCATAGTCACGCTTTGGCCGTGTGGTATCTGCATGAAACAAAAGACAGATCAAGAAGTCGGCAAAAACATTTAATGCAAAAAATGTAGCCATGGTTTGCTCAGTGGGCAATGCTGGGTCCGCTCTAGGCAAAGGCACTTCACATCTGGGACCAGATCTTTGGCTAGTACATATTGTTTTCAATGGAGCTCTGACAATAAAGCCATCTTTTTGTAGTAATACCTTCTGATGTTTACCTCCCATCAAGACAGGCTAAAGAAAATTAAGATTTACTGGGATTCCACTTTTTTCAGCAGAATCACACACAAACCTCAGATATAAAATGCATATAATATTTTAAATTTAATGTTGTTACGGTGATGAATTGTGACCTCATCAACTCAATTTAGCCTTATTTATAAGCCTGCTTCTGTTCTCATCTCTAGTAGTTTTAAGTTAGTGTAGTGCCAACCATTTAAAATGAAGTACAGCTGCAATCAGGGTCTGAAATAAACAGTAAAGTCTAATGGTCTGAGATAGAAATACTTTATTTAATTCAGGGTCCAAAATTGCTTTCTGATTCAACAGTCTATATCTCACACAAATCACAGATTATTCCGTATATATATTGATGGATGCTGTGGAATTGATTTGAAACATTTTACATTTTACCAGTATTTCAAACTTTTATCTTATTTAAGAAACCATAGATTAATTGATTAGTAAACGGAGTTAGTGACTAGAAGGTTTCTTGTTTAAAAAAGTCCTAGAGGTTTTGAGACAATTCTTTCGAGAATTTTTTTCCAGACCTTCACAATCTTCACAATCTTTTTTTTTTTTTCTTTTTTATTTATTTGTTCTTCTCCCCTTTTCTGTCTGATGAACAAATGACTTTTGAGAAATTAAACTATCTATTGTTCATGGATGCTGCATTCACAGAAATTTGCCTAATAACGTGTGGCACCAAGTGATACAGTTCACTCAGCTGCAGAACTAGGAGTAAAATTGTACTTACGTGGTACACATGACCCGAACTTATCAGGGAATTCAGATATCAAATCATCATTGATCCGATCTTTCATAGGACCCAGAATAATAACAGGCCTGGTGTAATTAACTGAAAAACAAAAAGAAAGGCACATTTAGATGGTCTTGCTGGCAATAATAAATGAATGTACCCAAATATGCACTGACCAGAGTTGTTGTGTTTATGTATAAGGTGAAAACTTAGGTGCACATTTTATAGATGAATATTTTATTTATTGACATGAAAAAAGGGAATGGAATGAGTACCACTGCAGAGCTGTTTGATGGTCCATGCACATGTCAAATGACTATGCAGAAGCATAGATGTATTTGCTATTGCTCAACAAGGCCACTCCCAAATTTTTGCAGATGGGATGGACCCTTCCATGAGGCATGGGAAGGTTATTGTAGCATTTTTAGCTCCTCAAGTTACATGAGTGGATCCCCAATTAAAGCAGATGAATGTGCTCCCATTCTAAGTTGCCCTTCCCTATGTTCATCTGCCCTGGACAGTGGCACATATCACATGAAAAGCAAAATAATAAAGGCTTTCCATGTAACAATATTGCAGTAAATCTAGAAAATCTACATCAATATTTTGTAGACTGATTAATGCACTGTACTAGTAAGCCCATGAGAACAAACACACTGGGGAGAGTCCTGGGAATGTTAGGAAGTGGGGGCTTCCCAGGAATACCATAACGTAATTTTTTTCATATGAAAATAGACTGAGTGTACAAGAAAAAAAAGCCACGGAGAATTTGGGACTGGCACAGCAAGGCTTACTGCTCTGCTGGCCCCCAAACTCTGGAATGAAAAATATAAGGAACAGGGATAGAAAAGTAAATGAAACTTACTTTCCTGTCTTGTGACAGGTTCATAAGAAAGGATGCAGTCTTCTTGGCCTCCTGATGAGAGAAGAAAGAGAAGAGATTAAAGCTGATGAGCAACATGTACTGAAGTTTGATAAAACGCTTCACATTGAGACAGAGCAGGTTCCACACTTCTCTCTTGATAAGCCTCTCACCTGAACCATTCCAAAGTCCATCATAACTTCCAGGTAAGGAGACAGTTTTGTCCTTCCCCACCCTCCCCTTCCATGTGTTTCTATTCTATTGACTGAAATTGGGCTTTTCCTATTGATAGGCAGCAAGCCTTTATTTATGATTTGATAGCAAGGCTGTTTACAATAATAGTGCAGCAATTTAAGATGCAATGCTTTTTCTTTTCCTATTGTTAAGGCCCTAACGTGTTGCTGCAGAGTAAATCAACATGCTACCTAGACAGAACAATTTTTATCCACAGAATAGATATATGTTTTGGTTGATTGTTCAGCGCATAGCCTCCATAGTCTAGTGCATTCACAGCCTAACATTTAGCTATGAGCTATTTTCTGATCCTTATCCTTTCCCTGAACACAAATCACAGACTCACAGAATAGTTGGGGCTGAAACTTTCCACTTCTGGAGATCATCTAGTCCCATCCCCCCTGCTAAAGCACCTAGAACAGGTTGTACAGGATCATGTCTAGGCAGGTTTTGAATATCTTCAGCAAAGGTCTCACAGAATCATATTTTATACATTTGTCCTCCCTCTGCCCTGTTAGGACCGAGCTGTTTCCTCATGGTGACATTTAGGGGACTAAAGCAGAGAAGTTTGTCATGAGAAACAAGTGGCATTATATGGACCATGACTGGGGTGCAGATGTGCAGTTCCAATGCATCACTGTCCTCCCATCCAAGAGAGTGCAAGAGGAGAGGGAGGAGGATTCTTCACCTAAAGCATGAAAAATTCCTGCTCATTTCTCTTTCTGGGTCACTGTCACATACTTGGGACCACATGAGGGCTCCAGCAGGTTCTAAATACAGCCTAGCAAAGTTTAAAACGATGATTTTATTTTTGCTCAGTTCAGGGTTTATCTCTGAGAAGATCCACGGATGGGATTTTGCAACTAATTTAGATACTAGAGAAGAAAGAATATCATAACGCACACCAGTGCTTTATAAAGTAGCCAGGATTTGTTTCACCTGCTTGCATGCACGTGAGCCTGTGTTATCTTATTCTGGTGGGCTCCTGCCAAACCAAAGTGTGCACGTACAGGGGAAGAGTGCTGCCTTGCCTGATGGAAATACACGTAGGATTTACAGGGGGATACACCTCACCCAGAAGTAGTCTCACTGCTGTCTGAGTTGCCCTTGAGGCTCCATTAACTATATTAACAAGCTTTGTGTTGCATGCAATGACTAGCTCCCAAGAAGGTACAAAATTTTTTGTGGTTAAATCTTAAACTGACTCCCACCCCATGAATCCACTATGTTGGTAGATTTTTTTGGATGATATTGTATCTAGGCAGCACTGACAAAAGTTTAAGAGAGCTCTTTGAGTAAAAATAATGTTGTAATTATTGACAATGACAGAAACAGCAAATAAAAAACTGTACTGATATGTCAGGAGAGAGGGAGAACTGACAGGGCAAACTCCAGCCTAGCAATGGTGCTGAAGAAGCAAAGGAGAGAACGTAATTTTTAATAAAAGGAAGAGATTAGACAGCATTTGAGGACAAGGCCACATAACATAGGAGGAGCATGGACAAGGGATTTTCTTTTCTGTTTGTAAATGTTTGATATTGTAATCACTTATCTTCATCTTTTTGCAAAGCTGGAAACCTAGAATTATTGTTACACTAGGTTTTATGCATCAGATGTATTGTTTTCCCTTAAGTTTCTCAGTAAACTTTAGGGGTCATGTAAAACTCAGGATGTCTCATTTCTCTGGAGATGAAAAAAATTCGCTCTCCAGGTTGGACAAGGATGCTCCTGCATTGTCTGCCCTCTATCCCACAGGACCCAAGGCTATATTTTTCAACAGCCTGAGAAAGTCAATATTGGGGTGGGCAATGAAGCCATCATATACCAACCAAATGGACGGGTGCCTTTTTGTACAAATACAATCTTAAACTTGAAAATATTTGCTTCAATGGCAAACAGATCCACAGCAGGGGTTTAATTTCAGCTAATTGCAGAAACCTGAGGCTTGAGTACTTGTGTCTAAGCTAGTCCCTAGACATCTTTTGGAACCAATGGCTGCCTACAAATAGGCAAGTGCTTATTCTAAGACATGAGTCATCTGACCTATTTTACATGTGAAAAAGTCAGAGAAAAAGTCAGAAGGGTGAGTTTGTCCCATAACTCCATTGTCCCATAACCACTTTAAACAGCAAGGTCAGATGCAGACATCTGCAGTTAAAAAGCAGAATCTCACGGGAATGATAGTGTCAATAGCAACTGAAAGAAAACAGACAATAACTCTGAAACTATTGTTCCTTTCTTTTCTTCCTGTGGGCTAATACTTAGCTTTGGCACAGATTTGTAACCAGCACTGACAAGCCAGCAGAGATTTTACTTTCTTTTTTGATCAGTCTCTGGCAGACATGTCCCCATGTCAAAGCTTTTGGTACATCCACACTCTCAGTTGTATGGTCTAGGGAGAAAAACGAGCCTGTTTCACAGAAGTCTTGTGAAACTGCAGCCAGGTTGAACACAAAGAAAAAATCTTCAGCCCACTCAAACTGTGCTGAAGTTTAAGCCATTAGAAAGGGCTGCAGTAAGGAGAAACTTTCAGGCTGACTGTGATACACAGCAACTTAAAGACAGACATCTTCCTGAGGTAAAGATCTTCAGCCCTCAGTTCCAGACTCAACACGGAGTGTGAGTGTGGGGGAAACCTGCACCATTTCCACTACTTTTCTTTTCTAGAAAAAGGACTCAGGAAGCTTAAATTTTTAAGTGAATAAAATCTTGCCACCTACTGTCCAGACAAAATCCTTTAGGTCCTCAGGTCCTTTATTTTGCATGTAAACTGTACCAGATGGTACTCTTTAATGACCTTTACTTGGTCAGTACTGAATGGTTTTGAAGTAGTCCATAAAGAATTAAGTATAATGAAGAGCTCTAGAGTCAATCAATAATCAGATTGCTATAACCTTGTGATGGCTTTGAGATGTAAGACACAGTGTGAAATCCATCAGGACACAGGCTCTTTATCATTTGCTTAAGCCTCATCTACCACCCACATTAACAGCTTAATTAGCACAGGTTAACTGTATTGATCTTGAAAATCTTTGTGACATTTAGGAGATAAAACAAAAAGAGAAAAAAAGAAAAAACCTTTCTGGAGGATTTTGGTAAAATTCCATCAAGTCAAAAAGAGAAGAAAAGAAATAAAATAAGGAAACAGAAGAAAGAAAAAGGAAACTTTCCTAAATGTAATATACTTATGGATAAAATTATTGGAGAACTTTCACTTTCTCAGGACCACTCCCTGCTTCCCTTTGTTCTTTGTTTGCCTGTTGGTGTTTTCTCATGCTTGGGAAGAGAAGAGCAACCTGGAGTTTGTTATAAAACATAACCTCTATAAACTGGGCAGTGAGGTTCTGTGCTGCCAGATAAATTTCACAGGGAGTATTAATTTAATCTTTTTAAAGGATTTCATAGGGTTTCAGATGGGTAGCCCTGAAATGGATTTAGTGTGGTGCCTCTGTTTTCTCTTTCTGATTAGATGGCAGAGAGCCTGTGAAAGACTCCAACCCAGTTTCATCATAGACCTGGTAGATACCAGGCATTTTTCATGTAACCCATAAAAAGGCCCCATTTCCTATGGCCTTGCCAGAGCAGCCAGGGCTTCCACAGGTCTGGTGTACCTGCATCCATCATGTGGGTAATGGGCCAGGAGAGCTGCTGTGAGCTACCAGGGCCAGCCACCATGTAAACAAACACCCTCCCTCACCCAGCAACTCATGCAGTAGATATACACAGATTTTGGCATCCTATTAATGTCTGTGAATGAAAAAATCTGAAGAGAGATCTAAGAAAATGAGTTTAAAAAAGGGTAGCACTAGTGAAGACAGATAAAAGTTATTTATGATTTAAAAAATCAGATAATTTTTGGGTTCATTAAAATTTTTGGACTAATGGTGGTGGTTACCATCAATACACATGTGAAATTCCTGTAGATGACCCAAATTAATTTAGTTTGCAAGCACTTGTCTGAATTTTGTTGCTCAGCTGGATCTAAAATCAAAGAAGGCTTATTTTACTGTCACCATCCATTTAGGTTTTAGGCTTACATATGAATTCCCTGAGTTGTATTTGCAAGATCTCGAAGAAATCAATTTTTTGCTTTGTATCTTCTGCACAGACTGCACTGGACAATCAATATCCCAGCCTCTATTTGGTTCAAAATCCCTTTGTGGGGCCCTTATTCATGTGAATAAACACATGATTTTTTAGAAATATATTGATAGCTATGAAGGGCTGGAAATCCAATATGTAAAAAATCATCAGTAGTCTGAGCACGAAGTTATGACTGAAAAGTTGTCTATGGGCAAAGATCAATATAGCTGTGTGGGTATAAAATGAGACTTCAATATTTGTGCCAGTTTGAGCATACCTGAATAACAGAGTAAATCTGGGGAGCTAATGCCAGTGTCCTCATTTATCAGTAGCCTATTGTAGTAATCAGGATGACTATAACCGTCTTCTGAATCTTCAAATCTCATTAGAAGAGCGACCTGCTGATTTCCTGACAGAGGGTAAAAAATTTTTTTTCCAGCACTTTTTCTTATTTTTAACTTTTAGTTATGTATTGTCTCTCTAGGTAATTGGTGCAATCACAACCAGTTATGTAATTAGACTAAACAGATATGACCATGTGTGTGTAATTCTGATGACAGCTGTAAAAACCTTTACTGAACTATGTGTAAGAGTGTTACGTATGCAGGAGAGAGACTTGAAATTCATGCCCATTATGAAAATCATGTCCCACAAAATAAAAACTGATGAGTCCATGGTAAAAAATCTGTCCTTACAAGCTTGGTTTGAAAGAGAAATCAAAACATTTTAAACTACAGAGCTCAAAATAAACTTTCAATCATAGTTTGATTAAGTGGTCCAGGAATAAGTCAAAATTGGCTTTATGTGTTCTTATCACAAAAAGAACAACTTTCTGCTGGACTAGGACTTTATAAACCACTCTGCAAACTTGGCTTTGCTGCTGAGAACAGGAACAAATAAACCAACATAGACTTCATATTAGCATGGCTGTGTGATTCAGCAGCAGCTGTGTAGCAACTCAGCCGCTTTAAGATCAAACCAGCATTTGTTCCTGGCCCCAAAATACTATTCATATTTTTAAAGGGTTAGATTCTCCTCTCAAATGTGTCTGTGGTTCCCTCTGAAATTAATGGACCTGAAGGTTATCTGCTGGGACAAAGAATATACCACTGTTCATAACAAACCAAATGTTGAGGGCACTGGCAGAAGAAATCTGGTTTACTTTTTGCAACTTCTTGTTACTTAGAAGTGGTCAATGAATTTTCTCTAGAGACCACATTGGAGGACTTTCAGTTATATTTTTGAAATAAAAAATATCTGACTTATGTCGAAAAGCTGGTTTCTCAACCCGGGAGACATAAGCAATACTTTAGCCAAATACTCAATTTTTTAAGCAATGTGTTTTTCTGAAAAATAATGAACACATCAGATTATATCCTAGAAAAAAGCCTGGTTGATTTGTAACCCCCCTATTCCTCACTGTCCAGGTCACAGCCTGGACATTTGTCAGAAGCCTTCAATATTGTTGGTTTGGAATGGTTCTAGGAATGATCAAGGTTTTGACACTAGCTACTTTTCACTAAATGCTCATCATGAGAAGCAAAAGCTAGAGAAATGTGTTAAAACAATTGCCAGAGACCCACTAGAAAAAATGCAGAACACCTCACTCTGGACTCCAACTGGCCTGTTTTTATAGGGATAAATTAAGAAGGTCTGCGGGAGAACACCCTGCACTTGCCAGTCATTTCTTACCCACAAACTTTTTCTTTGCGCTGGCCAAAGTGTGAATTGCTGATTTCATAGAATCATAGAAGCACAGAATCATTTAGGTTGGAAAAAACAAGTCCAGCTCTGCCAAGCCCCACAAAACTATGTCCCTGAACACGTCTTTTAAATTCCTCTAGGGATGGTGACTT
>VZTX01008498.1:172868-202151 GCA_013400915.1 Pardalotus punctatus | reverse complement strand
CTGCGGGAGAACACCCTGCACTTGCCAGTCATTTCTTACCCACAAACTTTTTCTTTGCGCTGGCCAAAGTGTGAATTGCTGATTTCATAGAATCATAGAAGCACAGAATCATTTAGGTTGGAAAAAACAAGTCCAGCTCTGCCAAGCCCCACAAAACTATGTCCCTGAACACGTCTTTTAAATTCCTCTAGGGATGGTGATTTAACCACATCCATGGTCAGCCTGTTCCAATGCTTGATAACACTTTCAGTGGAGAAATTTTTTCTGCTATCTAAACTAAATCTTCCTTAGTACAACTCGGGGCTGTCTCCTCTTCCTGTTGCTTGTTACCTGGGAGAAGAGACTAACCCCACCTCACAACAACCCCACTACAACATCTGCTCCTCATCAGACTTGTGCTCCAGACCCTTCCCCAGATCCATTCCCTTCTCTGGACACGGTCCAGCTCCTCAGTGTCTTTCTCACAGTGAGTGGCCCAGAACTGAACACAGGATTTGAGGTGTGACTTCACCAGTGCTGAGTACAGGGGGACAATCCCTGCCTTGGTCCTGCTGGCCACACCATTGCTGATCCAGGTCAGGATGCCATTGGCCTTCTTGGCCACCTGGGCACTCTGCTGGCTCACACTCAGCTGCTGTTGACCAGCACCCCCACGCCCCCAGGCAGCTTTCCAGCCACTCTGCCCCAACTTTCCACAATTCAGAAAGCAGTGGGGCAGGCAACCTCTTTGTTCCTGCTAATTTTCTGGGCAAACAGAAGAGAAAAGAGGCACAGAGACATGGTCAAAACCCCATGCAAACCCCTTGATTCCCCCATTAGTTTTCTATTTTCTCCCCATTAATTTTCCAGCTTCGCTCTTTTTTCTCCTCTCACTATGCTCCATGTCACCAGTGCACAGATTGATGGCTAGATGAATTTGCAAATCAACATACATGGTGTCATTGTAAAATAACTTGTAGTGTCTTGCCTTGAACACACAGACCCTCCTCAAAGTGATGCTACATCACACTGAAGAACAACTTTGCAATGTGGCTGCATCCAAATGGAGTTAATACAAACTTGGTTCTGTGGCAGTGGCTGATGCTGGACTTCACTCCCAGCTACCCAGATGCAAACAAGAATAGCAGAAATAGTTAACTATGTGCTGTCTTGTTCTGCTAGGAATGTTACCCTGAGCACTCATTACTTTTTTTCCTTTTCATTAGGAATAAATAAATCAGGAGGCAGTGAGGAATACTTTAGGAAATCTTCTAGGACTGGTAGTGTCTGGTAATTACTCTTCCCACATCAGAGATATTGATAGGCTTTTACTGTGTAGCATCCTTTCTCAACAGTCCCACAAAGTGAGAACTGTAGTGAAATAAGAGCACTTCCTTTAACAGGCCTCATCTCTCCTATCTCCATCCCTCATAATTTGTTGACTTCACTCTCTGACCACCTGCCTCTCACTCTCATCTGATTCTTCTTGGTTCCTGACACATAATTTTTCCAGAGGAGATTTGCTGTGATGAGCTCTGCAATTGGATGTACTGTCAACACAGCAGACCTCAGATCTCTTTGCCTGGAGATTCAAAGACTAATCATCTGGACTCAGGAGGGCTTTAAGTCTCCGCAGGAGATATGCTGATGTACCATGGCCAGGTAGTAATTGAACACAATCAGGTTAGACTTCATGTGCCACCATGGCCATTTGAAAGAGTAATTTCCAGCTGGGAACCCAAGTTGCTAATTCCTCAAGGTCATGCCTTCAAATGTCATGTTAGCACACACCACTGAATCCTTGGCAAATGAAATCAGGCCCTTTGGGCACCAGGTTCTGTATTTTAAAGCCTCTTTCATTTGGCATAATCTAAGATGGGCTTCCTCTGCTTCTTAATGGCATAGCTATCCTGAGGGCAGAGAAGGAATCCCTGCCAGCATCTTCTCCACCAGGCAGAAGTTGTTGGACATACCAGTAATGTGTGGCGAAATCCAGCCAACAGGATGTAGGCTGGATGCTGCTGGAGTGAGACCAGAGGTAGAAAGCACTCTAGAAGGAAAGTGACTGCCATGGGCAGTTGTTGCTCCAACACTACTTTTTCTTCTAAGTATCTATGTCCCAACTAAATTTCCCAAATAATTTCTATTACCTTTCTTACACCTCAACACACACATTTTATTTTAAGCTATTACACAGTCAACAAAGAACTGGCAACTTGGTATGTCTTAGGATCAAATTTGGTAAGAGGCTTTTGTGGACATGCCCCAAATATTTGGCTGCAACTGGGCACTCCTATGTAGTCTGCTGTTTAGGACAGTTCCTCAGCCTAGATTCTCCTCTGGGCTTTTACCCTGAGCTCTCACTGAAATATACAGATCTGGACGAGAGTTGACTTGTGAAAACTTTTGAAAATTTAACTCTTTGATTCATTCCTGATTGTAAAGTCAGTCTGGGGAAAGAGCATCTTATATTTCAAACATAAAATCCTCCTCTCCTCCCAAGCAGAGGGCACATTAAAATTAAAACCGTTCAGAACTGGATCTTGGCAATTCAAGAGTGCCTACTGTTTTCTTGTGACTCTGGCAATTGCTTTCCAAGGAAACCTTTTCAATACAAGAGAATACAAACTAATTTATGATTTGTGAATAGGATAAGGTTAGCTGTTTAGCTGAAACAAACCAGTGTTTATCAACAGAACTCAACTGCTATGCCTTATATCAGGACTAGTAAACATGAGGTACGATACCATTCATTACCTGGATGTATGTGGGTGCGTAGCGCAAGTGCTGAGTGACTGGTGGAAAATTTGATTTGTTAAGCAAATGGCTTGAATAAATGAAACAACTGGGTGATCTAGCAAGCACGCTGTCATTTTCCTTATCTTTTATTACATTTCTAGCCATTTATTTAATGCCTTGTTTTTTTTCTGCTTTTCAGAACTTTCAAAAAATAGTGATTTTGGTTAAATTTATGGGTATTACTAAGAATTACCAGAACATACAATCTGGCTCTTGGTTATATGATCACATGGTGTCTGTAAATCCAACCAAATCAGATTACCGGGTTGGGACCTCTGCCTACGTGGTATCAGTGACATTCAGTGGCAGTGCCTAAGCAGTGAAGGTCTAGCTTACCTTTTTTTGTAAGACTGCAATATGAATTAGGAAATCTGTATTGTCAAAACTAAGGGCTCAACAAAATTTCTGGGACTATTTCTTAGCCCTCCATACATGCATGCGGAAATGGAAGTAAAAATTGTGACCTTGTAAAAAGGATGCCTCTTGCAGATTTGACAATGGTTGTGCAGCAACTTTACTCTTAAAAAATCATCAAGAAACTTTCCCCTCCCCCACTGAAATAAACTTTTGTCGCTAAACCAAATAATCCTGACTTCCATAGGCTACCCAAAGCTAAGTGGAGTTTTACATCCCTAATACATCACAAATAACAACCTTTCTCCCTTCTCTTATAAAGTCTCCCAGTTTTCTTTTATAGCTTTGTACTCAAGACATGGTCATAAATTTGAATTCCAAGCCATTTGCTCCAATGATCTTTTTAACATTAACAAAAGAGTAGCAAGGAGAGAAACAAAATAAAAGAAACAAACAGAACAAGCAATGCAAAGTAAAAGGACTCTAATGAAAGCAGTAACTTACTGTAGCTACTTTCACTATCGCTGGCATTAGAAGAAACATGTTCTGCAAGAACAGTACAGCAAATTAAAGAACATAACCAAGCACCACACAGCTGCAGAAACTTAAAAGGATTGCCACAGTCATGCAAAGGTAGTTATGCAGAGCAGAAATAAAAACTGTGCAGTGACATCACCTGGAAATGCTCAGATATTTTACAGAGGTAAAATGAAAGCTTTCTCTCTTGTGGCATTTCAGAAAGAGACTGTATGTATTAGTTAGTGATATGTGCAATGGCAAGACCATGTCTTTTTGTGATAGACAGCAAATGACATCTCAGATGACTTCATTTCAATGGATATTATGGTCAACTTGGATCTCACTTTATGTCTTAAGCAATATCTTAAAATCCAAGTGTCTGCTCATATTCTGAACTATCAGTGACGTACATCATTAATGCATCGGAACTATTCCTGCTAAACTTCTAATCTGTATCCATCTTTAATCACTGTGCATTATCCCAAAGGGTTAACAGATTAACATGGAAGTTATTTTGATATCAAATATTTTATCTCTTCTACCGTGTCCAAAAAGGGGGAAAAAAAAAAAAAAAGAAGGAAAATGCAATGAAAAACTAAGGAGAAAAAAAAGGAAAAAGTCTTTTTCCAGGCATTGTCTAGCCTCAGGATTTGAGCTGGAGTTTGAGAACCTTTGCCAGACCAGTCTGGAGGGGTAAACAGGAATATAAGAACTATAATGATGGGTCAGTCTCATGGTTTGTCAATTCAGGTGTCGTGTTTCTATTATCATATTCTTGAAAGGAAGGTGAAATCTATATCATATAATGTTGCTGCTCCAAAATTGTAGTCAGCAGATTATTTATGGACAGTAAGATCGTGCTATATGCTCTCCAGGAGGTCTGCAGGACCATTAAACAGTGGTTTCTCTGGTAGAAATTCTGATTACTTTGCACATGAAAGATAATTTGGCAGCTGAAACTTTTCAACTGATCCAGGACATTTAGAAACCAATGGCTGTACAGTGGGTAGCACCCTGGGTTAATGAGAAAGACAGAAGCAGTGCCAAGATCACCTGTCCTCTGCAAGGTGCTGCCTTGCCCCCATGTGCCAATCTAATGGCTTAGGGTTCATAGATTGGGAATGATGGTGCTACTGGAGCAGCAGAAATGAGAAGGGATGATAGCTGACAAAAACAGCAATGGAAAACCTTGTTCTTGGGCTTAGAAGATTTATATTTAGAAGAAAACAGCATAATGACTTTCAGACATTTCATAGCAAATTAACAAGGGTTATCTCAGGATAATATACTATACAGGACCCTGAGATAACTTTATTTAAAAATAGAAAATATCCTTTATGGTAAGAAATGTCATTAAAAAGCATGTCTAAGTTGAAAATTAACAAAATTGGAATGGGTGGGAATGTCTAGAGGTGTGCCAGTAATTTAAAACTAGGTGCAGTATTAATAGAGGCACTACAGCCTATATAATACCTCTGTGCTACTTCGTTCCATATCAATTTGCAGAATTCAGTTACCTTTCAAATTCCTGGATGTTATGGAGAATTGTCTTTGTAAGGACACAGACACTCGGTAAGGTTATCAGATCTAAAGTATTTTACTTTTCTCTAGCAGGTAAGGATCTGCATTTGTTGCTAATGAGCTGCTATGACACTTAAATGATCACAGAATGGTTAAAATTCAGGTGGCAGTGACATTTGCTGTCTATCACTGACAAAACCAGTCTTGCAGAGCCATTCTTCCTTGTACAAGAGATAAAGCTTTCATCTTTAAATCGTAAGCCACTACATGGCTTAAAGGTAAATCATTAAAATGTCCTTTCAACAAATCAGTCAAAAGCAGAATGATCTCCAAGACTGTGTGCATGGATGTGCATTCCTGCAATTAAAAAGCACGTACAAAACAGTAGGTGATGCAGCATTAACACACATTTTGCTCCAATTACTTGGTGCTTAAGAAAAGGAGTAAGAACTGAGGAAAAAGTAGCCAAACACATGCAAGTGGCATTTTGTTTAAATTATTTAGCTCTGCATAGAGAATTTAATGTAGCTATATATTGTAGAAATCAGCAGCAAATATTTTATTCTATACAGTTTTTCAGGTCTAAACTTCGAGGAAGAAAAATTTTTTTGGAGCAAGATCTGATATATTACACACACTGCAATGCCAAGTCTTGAGACAGGATTGCTGCATCAGAAAAAAAAATTGATTAAGGTTGTGTGACAAAGAATAGGTTGCTGATGGTGAAAATCGGTCCAAAATTAGCTTTGGAGAATGCATGGTCTTCTCTAGGCTGCAAATGACTTCTTCCATTAAAAACAAATACTAATCTAAAATCCAGCAAAGTAACAAACACTCCCATGCAAAAAGCTGAAAATGCAGAAGCAACATAAACTAATTTTCTACTGATCCCCTCAGGATGTGATCATGTTAAAATGTTTAAGTTTCCCTTTGGATGGAGAGGGAGGGATTTGTTGCTGAAAAGAACAATCTAGGCAGCAAGACGTGTTCTAGGTATGCTACTCTACAGAACTGCCATGATGGGAACAATAACATACTGTCAGAAACAAAAGGTGTTATTACAAAAGAAGTGAAAGTGTCTGCTTGATACACTGTATGTTATTTAATACCAGTCATGCAGAACAGAACGACTGAAACATTTGTAATGCATTCACAGCTGGGTAACAAATAAAACTCTATCTTGTGCATGCTAGGAGTGGAGGGTCCTCAGAGAAGGAACAGAAGCCAAAACAAAACAAAACAAAAAAGGGTTTACAGTGACCATTCCTGGGAACTTACTCAGAGTCTTTGTTCCATAACCGTCGTCACCTAATCCGGGGATGTCCTGCACGGAAGTCCCCAGAGAGAGCAATGAGAAAGGAAGAACAGCCGCAGAAGAGGAAGGAAGAAGTCAGTGGAGTTGAAATGGATACTACCATGACTGACCATGTTGATTGAGCAATCTGGATCCCTGCCTTTTCTTTCTGAAACAAATTTAGACCCATATTCTATGGGAATTCAGCCAAAGAAATAGGCAGTGACTGTGAAACGTGTCTTTTGGAGCTGTGAGGAAGAAGGAAAAACCAGATAAATAAAGTTCCAAAAACTATCCTCACTGGATAAATTTAGGACAGAATTATTAAGAAAAAAAGTGAATATCTGGGCTTGGAACTAGCAAATATTTTTAATAATGCTAGTTCTTTATATAATTTAAGCAAACAATAAATGCTTGTGGTGGTACGCATTCCAAGGTCCAATTTAGTTCTTCAACCTGTTAACATGGTTGCTTCATTTAATTGTTAAACTTCCAGTGAAGCTGCCCATGGAAATCAACTTGTTGAAAGTCAAAGGCAAAAAAAAGATTAGAAGAGATATTTTAAAAAGTAATTAGTTTTGTGAAAGAAATCACACATTTGCCTTATTTTGAGCCAATTCTGATCTGGGAATATTTCCGAGAGACAATTTTGGATTTATGACAGGTGTCACAACAACTTTGAGGAGCCATATTTGCGCTTCCAAAAGTTAAGGCCACTGCTTTATTCTTCTGAAAATAGTATTTCCAGAGATGGAAGGAGAAGCTGGATCCAAACTGCAGTCATACATTGGTCACAGTAGTAATACCTCTCCTGCCTGCCTATGACAGATGTTTGCCTGGATGTGTGGGATACTGGTATCATGCGTGTCACCCATTTGTTGTGCTGCTGCATGTGACATCGTCTCCAAGAGGTTACTTACGTTCTGGATCACTTGTTTCCTGCTCACTCTGCTCCTTGCTCTTGTAGAATGGGAATTTTCGTGAAAAGATGAAGTTCTTTTTACGCTTGTCATTGAATGACTGTGAAGGAGAAAAGGCATGGGGCAAAAACAGGGACGTCTAATTGTTGTCACACTCATGCTGACAAAACAACTAGTTTGTAAAAGTGGAGAGAACTGTAGTGACTCAAATCAGCACAAACCAAGTGGCTGCAAAGAATCAGAGGTAGTGGTGAGGTCTGAAGGTTGAAGGCAAAGCTCCTGGAGACTGGATCTTTGATTCCAGAGGTCTTAAGTCACAATGTTCAGCTCCTTACTTGGAAACTGTTGTGTTTGGCTTGTTTGGATGAAGGACTACAGACTGTTCAGCATGCTTTGAGATCAAGTCATCCATCTTTAATCATAGCAGACTGTGCACAGAATTAATTTACTGTCTGAAAAGAATAGGTGGTAATGTGGAAAGCGGAAACTTTTGATTTACTTGTAGTATGTGGATTCAGCCCCGTGTCAATTAAAATAAAAATTTTTTTACCAGTAGGTGCTGTTGATTTAATAATTTTTTGTTTGGCCTCTTTAGCAACAACTTCTTAAGTGCGTTTTAGTGGGGTTTTTTTGGGAATAATTGAAAAAATACTTTGTTTTGTTGATGTATATTTATTCATTAGGTTACTCTGGATATAGTCTAAGTTTTATGTGATTTAGAAATGGAATTCTGCTGATAAGCAGTATTTCATTGCATGTTCAGCAATGTGTTTTGCTGTAATTCTGTAAGTCAGAAATTAATATAGAAGAAATTGGGGTTTTTTACATGATAAAGCCTTTGACTTCATAGAGAATCACAGCGACTCACAACACCATACTGTGAAAAAGCAAGATGTGCCTACTTGGGACATTTATTTCAGATACTACATAAGGAAATAGGGTCTCTATATAGTCAATTGAAAGCAGCTGGCATTTCTACAGGGCACCTACACAGAGCTGCAGACAGTGTGTGTCTGAAGTGATCTGTGCTGTCAGTCAGACAGTGACCTATAATGTCTCTTATACTGAACATATACAGACACAGGACTTTGCAAGTGATGACCTCCAAGAGAGCAGAGACCTTCTCAAGTCATTTAAAGGACCAATCTCATGTGTTTGTCATTGCTCAAATTAACTATAACCAGTATTTGGCTCCAGATCTGCAATGAAATATATTTAAACTCTCAGAACATAATTAATTTTCTTACATTTTGAAATCATGGTATAAAATGTGGTTTAGAATACGTATTTCTGAAAGATGTATACTGAAAATCTCTGTTAAAATAGTTGGAAACTCATGTCACGAAAGTTTCATGCCACTTTTACATTTCAAGCATATTTAAAGTTTAGTAACTGAAAACAAAGAAAAAAAATGCACATGTAGAATAAATGATCCATGAAAATCTCTCAGAGTATGTAAACATTCAATGTGAAATTAATGTGGAGGTCATGCACAAATAATCCAGACAGCATGCAATTTCAAAACAAAGCAAGTATGAAAGAAAGCCAGAAGAAAAAAAAAAAAAGCACATGAAGGATTAAAGTAATCTATGGATGAAAGGAGGATTGACATGCACATTACATCACTTTAATGACCTAATGGATACAACTAAATTAAAATGTGTTTTCTGTGATAATTTCTTTCACTTTTCCAAAGAAAGGAATGTAGCATGTTAACATTTCTGTTTGTGAAAATGTTGTTTGTCATGATTTATCTGTATTTGGCATAGTAATGCTATTGGCATTACACTTTTAAAGGGAAAAAATATATATAAACAATAACACCTCAAAAAGCAAGGGGGTTTTAAAATTACAATCACTTCATTACAGAATGCCATTTCACTTTGGAATTCAAGAGAATGTTATCAAATTGATAAATAAATATGCTGTGTTTCACAGAAATTATATGAGAAATACCACTTACATATATTATTTCAATTTCTTTCCCCAACAGTCTAGAGCAAAAACTTCAGAAAATACATTTTCACCAGAAAAGCATATATTATTTTCACGCTTATGCATGATCTAACAGTACACACCAAACTAGACAGCTATTCTATATTCTATAGTGTTATATAAACTTTTTCTCCTTTTGCAGTTTCAAGTACTGGGTTGCTTTTTTAATAAGATATTTTTCCACTTCAATTTGGATGATCAAAATCTGGTAATTCATAGCAGATGACTATCATGTGCAACTATGCCACTGCATTTACACCAGTAAAAAGCCTTGTTCCTAAAATAAAGCTGATCTAGTTGTATTCATATCCATAACCAAGTATGTTTATGCATGTGATAATATTTCCATAGATTAATCAATGTGCATATTCATGTTAATGACCATATATCCTATCATGGTGTAGTCAGAAGGTTTATATTTAAAATAATAAAGAAACTGGAAAATATTATAAAACACTAAAATGGGTCTGACTCTGCAAATTTATAGAAGTAATTAATCCTTCGTATTAACTGAATATTTATTTTCTTAAGTTAAGTGGATGTTTCTTCACAAGAAATTGAAGGCAAGAGCCTTGATTTTGGTTTTGTATCCAATATGAATGGGCTCAGGCTGATGGTCTCCACCTTAGAGATATGAAATCCTGCTGACACACAGATATCATGATTTATATCTCTAATGTATAGAGACAAAGGGCTTGGCAAAGAGTGAAGGAGACTCGCACGGAATAAAATAATGTTTCTATTCATACACCATGTTAATTCCAGATTTTGCTCCATTGATGGAAGAGCAGAGACCAACACTGAGTGTGTATTTTCTTTTTTAAGAAAGGATCATGCATATGAGGATCTGTGGCAAGGTTAAACTGCAAAACCCAGATGTATATTTGAGAAAATTTGTTTCTGTACAATGGAAACTTTGGACCTGTCAAATACTCTGGAGCCATGGGCTCCCTATGCTTCTGGAAATCTGTGAAATAGATGTAGGATAAATGAGACAGAAGTATTTGTTTGCATCTCTCCACCTGATGCAAAAGTTCCACGCAACTGGAACTGCAATTGTGATAGCAAGCTCAGCTTGATTCAACAGCATTTATGCAGGCAGAGTTTCTGAAAATCAGTGGAAAAAGTGCCTGAAAATGGATTCCTTGTAATTGCCATGATAATATAAGAACCTGTAATGACAAATAACTCAGGCATTTCAGTTGCAGTGGAAACACTGTACAAGAGATTACTTGTATATGTCTCTGCCATCACTTCACACAGATTACCACTAACCTAGGAAATGGCAGAAGTAGGCGCTTGAAACAGACAAGTGCCTAAGTCTAAAAGGCAAATGAAATTCTCAAGTTGTTTGACAACAGAACACTGACATCATTCACATCATTGGATCTGTGATGGAAAAGAATCTCTTCTCAGAAAAAAAAAACGTGGAGGAAAGCTTTCTCCAGTGTCCTGGCTTGAATACTTGTTTGATACTGCTTAAGCATAGACTGTGTTTTGAAGAAGCCAAGAAAAATAATTGTGATGTGCACTGTGCACTCTTGCTTGACCAATTATCCCCAAATATCCCCAGTTATGTAAACCTGGGTTACACATACCAACCTTCCCTGGTTGTGACAGACATTAAACTGCTGTGTGTTTCCTCTTCTCTAGGTCTCGCTTTGGTACTTTTTTGTGTCAACATCAGTTTTGTATTCTGAATGTTTTTCCCTAGGCTCAGCAGCCATATATATGTTACTCATCAGCTAATAGGGTAGTGGTTTTTAAAGGAAATTCTCATGTAACATTAGATCAACAATACAATTTCAAAGTTTGCTTTATAGTGGTAAACATCACAAAAAACAGCCTCAGTAATTTGATAGTGTACCACACTGCAATAAGCAACTACATTGTTGTTTACTTTGAGCTTCTTCCTAAATGTTTTTTTCACCGTGTAGCTGATCCAACCCATACCACTTAGTGCAGATGTGCTCTTGACAGAGGTTGTCCTCTGTATGCTTTACAGAAGATCTTAATATGGTGGGGAAAGATTTTTTATGGTGCTCTAACAGCTCCATCTTCTCAAAGCCAGTAAACTCCCAACTGCTTTGGGAATGCTTTTGTTTGCTATTTTGTCCAACAAATGCTAATCCTCAGCCATGAGCTGGGAACTAGTGTATAGGGATCACCTGAGAGAGCTGTTCCAGAGAACTGGCTATGAAATTCTTTTTTACAAGGTGTAGATGAATTCCATGTACCATCTAATTTTAGGCAGGTTTGAGCTATGCTTTAACCTAGTTTTTATGTTATATGATTATGTATGTCAGTTTTATTCTCAGATTGGTCTAGCAGTGTATATGAGAAATTAATTTTACTGCTTCTCATCTGCCATGTGGTTTTCTTCTGCATTAATACCTGGTTTTGGCCCATGTTAAAAAAAAATCTCTCACATATATAGCCATCTACAAAAATCTACAAAATTTATTATTAACATTATGTCTCTGCAATCCTTTTCTCTATATTTAATTGAAACTTTTTGTATTAGGGAGATTAATTTGCTCATTTGAACACTGACTTCAATAAAGGCTGGGGCACTCAAATGGTATTAAATCCCTATATTTAAATATTTTAATTTTACAAATCTCTATATGATATATTTTAAATATGTCCCAATATCTATATCAAAAACTTGCACTGATGCCAGAAAGAAAATTTCTGGACTGCAATATGTACTCAGTGTTATTTCTCCTTTAAAACATATGTATCACGTCACTGGTTTTATAATGGGCTTTTTCACCTGGCAATCCCAAGCCATGATGAATTTGAAGTCTCCAGGTCTCCTTTGTCTCCTTGTCCAAGGCTAGAGGGTTGCCAGTGCTACTGAGTCGTTCTTGCTTTTCTGGTGTAACCCTGAACTTGGCCATGGCCTGGGTTCACATACACAGAAAGCACTTCATGATGTCTGTGCAGACATGCAGAAGGTAAGTTAGTGGCACTGTAAGCCTGGTTGTACAGAGATCACAGAGCATATTGAGATGCCGATCTTTCATTCTCAGTCTGCACACACAATTACATGCTGGCAAGCAGCACTTGCCAAATTCCCTATGATTTTTATATGAGATGGGAGGGGAAGGACTACCCTATTCTGGTAAGTTCAGCCTTTAGTTTTCTTAGATGCTTCAAATCTGGGCTACAGTCATCCCTTATTGAATTTTTGCACCATGATCTGTTTTGATATGTGAGAACCAACTGGGTGAAAAGAAACTTAGATGAAAATAACTGTTTGCTTAGTTTTCCCATGAAGTTGTAGGGAGATTTCGGTGTTGGCAGTCCAAAATGAAAAAGTAAAAGCCTGATTAAAAACTCCATGCTGCCTAGCTTCTCCAGACAAGGGTAGTGTAGTTCATGTATTCATGAGCACGAAATTTTAATAATCTTTTTTTTAAAGACTGACTTATTGCTACTTGTCTGCCAGCAACTCAGTTTTAATTCCTAACAAAACAACAGCTAAAACCAACATAAACTGCCAGGGGAGAAGAAAGACTAATAGACTTTCAAAAAAATACGTAAAACCAGTATTTCCAATTTTACAAACCCGTATTTAATTTGGTGCAAGGTATGAAGGGAGCACTCTTCTGTGCTAATTTGAGTGGTAACATTGTTAGCAAGATGAAACACCAACATAAAATCTTGCTTACGTGACAGCCAAGGTAATTTACACGTATCTGAAGGCTGTACACCAAGATAGTGGGAAGGAATTGTTCAAACAGCAGCACTGGAATTGATAGCGTGAAAATAAGGAAGGGCAAAGCTCCTTGACAGTGAAATCAATTTCGATGTAGAATAATCTGCCCCAAGGGAAGTGGAAAAGCCTAGATAATTTTTTCACATTTAAAACAAATCTGCTCATCTTAAGTATTGTGGGGAATAATACTGCAGTGCCTGGAGAGAAGGGGATGGTGAAGGGAGAGGAGCTAAACAACAAGCCTCTGCCTGCTCTAACATCTGTGTTTCTGCGATGAGATGCTCACAGACCCAGCACCTCAGAGTTGTGCTGCGGTCCAGCATGGGCTTGGACCTAGCCCAGCTCACTGCAGCCATATGGACAGTGTGAAGGTCTTCCTTTCCTTCCTCAAGTCTCCAGCTGGAGTCAGAGAGTGTATTTTGATGTTTGGCAGTGTTGTGCTAAATGTTCCTCTACTCTGGCCAATATTTTTTCCCAAAAAGGGACTTCCCACTTAGAGCTGATGTATGTCATCAGCCACTGATCCTGCTTTGTGCATGTGAACCTGTCCCAGCACCCTTTGTTGTCAAAAGAGCTTGGGAGATCAAAGTGTACTGGTGTGCACTTGGCAAAATTTTGGGACTATCTGATCACTCAGACCCACAGGTTTTCCTACAGTATACTGTAGGATATTTATCCACTTGACCTTCATTCCTCAGTTATAATCAGATATTTTCTTAAATCTTTTTCAGAACTTTGATTCCCAGTTGACTGCTGGTACTTCTTTAAGTTTTAAAATGAAATTAAGGATTTTGGTCTTTATTCAGTCTTTTGAATTAATTTCACTAATAAATAAAGCTGCAGAAGGTGTTGGTTATCTGTGCTATTAAAAAACCCACCAACTTGCTCCTTTATAACTGTTTTTTGTGGAAACATTCATGGAATCAAGAGCTTTGCACTTGTGCGAGTGCACACTACTGCATTAAATGGACCATTGCACAAAAATAAGTTGGATAAAGACCTTTGTTACTCTTGTGATGGAGTAGTGGAGAAAGATTCACAATACCTATATGTCTTCAAATTATACTTTTGGAAAGACAGTTGGACAAGATAATCTTTTGAAGTTCCCTTTTGAGTTAATTGAAGAATGACTGGTGTGGCAGGCTGAGTTATGGCAAAGGTCTGACTCAGGAGATATAAATCATACCAGGCTCATGGTTTTAATTTAAAACAGTGATTTATTTAGGCCTTACAGTTAAAGTTATAATAAATAAAGGCATGGGCAAACAAACCCAAAGTCAATTTCTAAGAGACTGGTTTGAGGGTTGTATAGGAGGTGAAGCTCCTACATCTTCCAGTAATGCACCTCACAGGACCAGTCTCACAGGCAGGATATCAAGTTAGATGGACTGTGGCTTTGACCCAGGTGGCACTTCCTGTGTCCCTATAACCTTCCAAATATGGTCCCTGAGTCACTAAGGCAATCACCACTGAGGTGCTTAAATTGAACTGAGTCAGAAATAAAGATGTGAAATATAGAGCATATCTCTTCTGGATGAGTGTTGTTGCTTAACTCCACACCTCTGGGTCTTCATGCAATAGCATACTAGAGGAAAACTTTGATCTCTTTCGAATTCCTTGACAATATCTACTGCCAATATTATAAATTTTTCTTTTCAACTGATTTTTTAGAAGAAAACCCAATTAACTATGGCATTATCTATATATACATTAAAAACTTCCTACTATTTAATCCAGGATATTAGACTGCAAGTTATAAAAATAGAACACACAAGAAGTTCAAGTCAGCACAAATTTCTGCTGGTACAGCCTAGAAGAAAAACAATTAACTCTCAGCTGTAAACTTTGGTCTTTTACCTGTGCTAGCAAATTTTCACTGTGTTATATTTAATCTGTGACTGATTTAAACATGGCACTACATATCTTTATGTCAGTGACTCTCCTAAAAATTTCTCTTACCTAAGCAGGGATGGCACAAACTTACTGTGAGATAGAAAGTAGAGATACTATAGTCCCTAACATTATGGCCACTGCATAATGTGGAAATAGTATTAGAAATAAAACTTGACACAATTCTCAGGATAACAGAAAAATTACAGAAAAAACTGTAAAATCTATAAAATACATATATTTATATTGCTCATTAACTGAAAAAAAAATACTCTTTTAGTATTTTCTTTGACTGTCAAGATGCCACTAGGCAGAAATATTTTTCATCATCTGGATAAATTCAATGACAAATCCTTTATTTCTCAATTTTTTTTTACTCCAATCCATTATGTTTACAAACTGCTGGCTGATATTTACAATTTGTACTTCTGAATAAAATAAAATATGGAAAATAGACCCAAAGATTTTTTAGTTTAATATTTTCTTTCAATTTGAAAGAAATTCTTTCAAATTCTCTACTTCTGCTCGATATTTCAAAGAAAGCTATGGAAACATATTTCTTCACTTCAGCTGGGTAAAAGCCTCAAATTTGACCTGATGGTTCTTTTTTCACAATTTCTAGAACTCATTCACCTTCTTAAAAACCCAGATTCTTTAAGGCATACCAACTCCCTGCCAGAGTCAACACTGCTACCATGACATAAATTAAAACTGAAGACTCACTTGTTTTCCTTTATTTTTCACTGTACCTGGGCCCAACAGGCATTATTATTAAATTACCACATGTCTTTGTGAAGTGCCTGAAGATAACCTGGGGTAACAAGAATCTGTATGGTTTAATTTTTCTGGCTATGCGCTGTTTTATCATTTGAATTTCATTTGATTTCTTCAGCACATGAGTGAAGCAGATGCTGATGACAGCAGTATTTCTAATGTACCTTGGAGAAATGCTGAGCAAAAAGTGTTCAGCTCAAGGGGAATGGTCAGGGCAGCCCAATTTTGCAGGCTCAGGTCAATACAAAAGTACAGCCAGCACCCACAGCTCCAGCTATCATGAAGTGTGAAGACAGAGCTGTGGAGGATGTGAAAATTCATGAAAGAGCAACGGCAGTTGGACAAATGAGATCCAGATTTTCCTCCTTGTCCTGGCTACAGAGAGGGAGTGGAGTTTAGCACTGTGTGCCTGAGACAAAGTTGTTGTTCTGTACCACACACACCATCCCTGGGACATGTGGATTCAGCAGGAAAAGCTAGGCACCCCTTACTGGAAGTCAGCCAGTGGGAGTGGCTTATTTGGAGTTTATTTTCCTGTTACTGTTAAAACCAGCACACTCCTATGTGGGAAGAAGTCATCTCCTCCCAGAAACAAGTTGTTCCACAAACAGGAACAACTGTTCCTTTTTGTGGAACTGATCTGATTCTTCCATTACACCCAATGTTACCCCATTTTGGAGGTCTTACAGCCTTTGACAGAACGGGACCCACAAGGATCAATGAGTCCAACTCCCAGTTCTGCACAGCACCATCCCCAAGAGTCACACCCTGTGCCTGAGATCATTGTCCAAACACTTCTTGAACTCTGTCAGGCTGGTGCTGTGACCACTGGCCTGAGGAGCCTGTTCCAGTGCCCAGCCACCCTCTGGGTGAAGAAGCTTCCCCGAATATCCAACCTAAACCTCCCCTGATTCAACTTCAGGCCATTCCCTCAGGTCCTGTCACTGGTCACCAAAGAGAAAAGATCAGCGCCTGTCGCTATGGTGCAGCCCATGTTCGGGGTAAACAACTCTGGATGGGTTGATTTCCTCTCGCAAGATTCTCTCCCTGAGGGNTAAAATCTCCCTGCTCCTCTGGGACAGAGTAATAAAACTTGGAATGCAGCTAAAGAGAGTCCACTCTTTCCTCCTTATCTTCTCCTCTGCCTAGAAACTGCCTGACGCTAACGGCCCTCAGATCAGACAGGGAAACTGAGGCACCGAACCTCAGTTACCTAAAACACCGTCGCTGGTTTGTGTGGGCACCGAACCCCACGACAGCAGATCGGGCCAAAGCCAGGCAGGGCAGGACGGCAGCAGTGAGAGAGCTCAACGCTTTCACTGAGCTATAAGCAGCAGCGCTGCCTAAAACAAGTGCCTGTCCCTCTGCTTCCGCTTGTGAGGAAGCTGTAGCCTGCAATGAGGTCTCCCCTTTGCCTCTCTGGGAATGATGACCCTGGAAACTACAGACTGAGTGTTCACAAGCTCCCTGAATCAGCAGCTTTTTGAATGTATGCAGATTGTGGATTTTTCTCTACTTCTATGTTTGGCCCAGTACCAATCACTTTAGGAAATCTATTCATTGTGTCAAATATCTTTAGAAAAGAAGTGCAAAGTAAAGTTGGTCAAAATCCACTGCATAATGTGAAAACTTTCAGATTAGGACTACAGAACTGCTTTTCCCTAAAAGTGATGAACCTTTATACTTAAAAAACTGAAGCCTAGTAAAGCACTGATGTTAGAAAAAAATCTTCATTAGGCAGAGAGAGGGTACAGACAGCCTAATACACTGTTATACTTTTTTTCTGAGAATCAGGGATTCAGTGGAGATAATTTCCTTTTTCTCTGCATTGATACACTCAGATCTGCCCTGGTGAGCCACCAGCACAGACACTGTACCTGAGACCAGGGCAGGTGTGACTGCAGCTTGTGCTTAGTGACAATGAAGACAAATAATCCAATCTCCATAGACACTCAGAGAAGAAGAAATAAAAATGGTTAAACTGCAGCAGTTCAGCAATTTCTAATGATGAGGAGAGTGAAACACTGAAGTGGGCTGTTTGGGAAGAATATGAAATATCTGTCGTGGAAAGTCTTTAAGGAAAGATTAGACAAGCCTGGGAGATAGGAGGAGGTTAGAGACAACACCCTCAGGGCAGAGGTGACCACCTGAGGTTCCTAAAGACCAGTTTTGCTCTGATTTGATGACTAGGGCTCACAATATAATGTTTTTCTAGAGCATAAATGGTTTGGAAATATGTGGGCTTATCTGTTTGGCTTTCCCCCCTGCCCCCCTTCAAATACTCAATAAACTGCCAAAAAGTGTCCTATGTATCAAGTCCTGCCAGTCACTGGATTTTGATACTTGCAGGAGAGGTGCATTAAGCATGCAGAGGGTTTTGTTTACCTCACAATACCGAGTTTGCTATCTCAGTCAGGTTTTGCCTGAGTGATGTTGTTGCCTCAGCGCAGTGTTGCTAAAATGACAATAAAGCAAGGGGATGATCTTACATTTCAGGCAGGGCTGTGGGATCTGTAAACAGAATCTGCACATAAGAAATATTATTAAATGCTATCAAGCTTCTGACTGTCATCATAAATTCATTCAGAGCCAATTGAAGAGGCTGGCTGAGTGTGATGTAGGTGATCTGACTGGAATCTGAAAAGAACTCTGGATGACAAGGTAAGTGAATAGAAAAAACCCTAATGGGTAGTGATGGAGCCGTGTGGTGTGGGTCACAGCCCAGGACCTGCACTGCTGATGAGCAGCAGAGCTGGGAGGGATTTTGGAGGAAAGGGGCTGTCCCTTTTCTTGGCAGACACCTCATCCCTGTTCAGCACCCTGCTGAGCAGTCAAGGGCAGGCACCCATCTGGAAATACTTCCCAGTAAACATGGGTTGAATATCTCCCCACACCCTGACAGACACATTAATAATGGAGATTGTGAGAGACATCACTTTCATTTTATTGGGAAATGAAATAGAGTATTTCCCCATAACACAATATTCTGGAGTCACTGGCCAGATAAGGTGTGAAATGAAAAGGCATGTGGTATAAAAAACCAGTTCTCTGTATAAAATTAAGTTTTATCTATATGTTTCCTGATATTTCAACACATCTCTGGAAACAGGCAGCATCCATAAATATTAGTAAAACTGAGATCTTGCTAAAAGCCTTTCAAAGAGTTACAATTTCAACCATAGAATATTTTCAAGAGACAGTCAAGGAAGTGTATGTGATCTGACAGGGAGAAAAGCGAAAGGTGCTATTTTTGTCTCCTGAAAAACCTGTTGTAATTACAACAGTTAAGGAAAAAGCAGATTACTGGCTAATCTCTTCCCCCACTGAAATATTTTCATCACTTGACACTCTTTCTGATTCACTAAAAAGTCTGAAAAGTCCTCAACGACTGTGGGTTTTAGGATTAGAAAAAGAAAGGCTACTTTTGTTCAGTCTGATGCCTGTAGTAGTGAGAGTTATGAAGAATTCAATATGCTGCTTTGGCAGATACATAACCCTGATCACAGCTACTCATATGCTCTGCTCCTTTTGGTGCAAAGATGAGCATCAGAAGATATTTGGGATAAGATCTTGAGTTCAACATAGCAGTAAACATATTTTTTAAATGAAATTTGTGCTTACATATCTTCTTTGGCTTTCTCCAGCAAAAATATCAGACATAAACCTTTGGGCTGCTCCATTTTCCATTGATAACCCATAGACTAGTGAGCCCCAAAGACTGAGAAAGCAAATGCTTAGGAAATCATAACTGTGTTATCTTATCTTTATTTATCTTTTTGTTTTAATGTTTCCGGTGTCCTGGAAACCCCGTCCTTTGCTGGAGTGGCACAGAGCGGCCGTGGGGAACCAGAGCAGGGGACTGGTGGATTTGATGTGCCAGCCACCTTCAGTAACAATTAGAAAAGCTGCTGAAGCAATACAATCATATGAATGAAGAGAGAGGCTGAACTTGGTCAACACAACAGAAGCACAATCTTTGTTTGGTGAAATGAAACTGTTTATATCTGTATTTGTATTCTTTTCCTTACTACACAGATCTTAACATCTCTAAATGGTTTGATATCTTTAAAGGTTTTAATGGGGCCTGGAACCTGATGATGTCTCTGAACCTGAACAAGTAAATTTCTTAGGATCAAAATCAGCAGAATGTGAAAAAAATGTATCCCTGTTGGGTTAAGCCATAGACCCAGTTAGCCCAGCAGCTTTTTGACACTATTCAATAACAGATGTTTAAAAGGAAAAGTAGAAGTGATCCTTGCCCTTTTATACCATCTTTTCTTGAAATTAACAATTAATATATTCTGAGTTACATGACAAAAGTTTTAAAGTTGTCATTGGTTTCATTGTTTGCTGACTTGCCTAATTCCTTTATAACTTATTTATTTTTTATGCAATATCCTGTAATAATGAGCATGGGAATTTAATTATGCATTGCATGGAAAGCTACTATCTGTTGCCTTATTTAAACTTGAGACCAGAAGGTTTCCCTGGAGCTCCCTAATTTTGATTCATATTCCCTGTTTCTGTATCCATCCTGATTTTGCAGGCTTTAATTTCACAAGGCATGGATTGGAGAAGTCCAGTGAAACAAATCTAAACTCATATAAATATCCTAAATCACATTTTTAAGAAGTGATGAACTAATTTTATAGATGAAGTAACATACAAGTTGGGCCTGAAAAAGAGGAACTTTAAGTCTTTGGAAAGATTATCCTCCCTACAAACAGCTTTGTCAATAGTATTGCTGAGCATTCTTAAACACCTTTTCAGCAAGACACAAGGAACTGATCAACTACAAATACCACCCTATCTGTAACACTTTCTTTGTATCTTGTCTCCAGATTTGAGATTAAAAATGAGGTATAAACAGATGAAAATACATAAGACTTTATAAACCCATAGAATATCTAGTTTCTACTTTAAAGTCATAGTTATCTCAAAGAAATTTTGGTATTATCTCAGTAAACTTTTGTTGTGGGTTATTAGTTCTTGAGCTTTTCTTCTACAGGGGAAGAAAGGAGTCAGGGCTAGTGAGATGCTTCAGGTAAAATTGTAATAGGGTACACTTTTACCTGTTAAAAATCCCCAAGAATTCTCTGTATTCAGTTAAACATTATTATTATTATTATTATTACCACCATTATTACCACTATATTTTAAATGCTTCCATGCACATCTCCTAGACAAATTTAGAAATAGTCCATGAAAATTTTTCTCTCTGTTTCATCTTTAGAGTAAAGTAAGACCTTTCCACTTGCCCTCACAGTCATGAATATAAGAGCCAAATGTACCACAGACACACAAAAGCTCATTCATATCTGAATTTTAGCTTGATTTTGAAACAAAAGTTTTTTCCTGGGCGTACTGCAGCCTTATTTACCTGGGCTAAATTTCTTCCAGAGTTGAAAAAAAAAAAGTAAAAAGTAAAGCATGGACTCTTAGACGCTTACACCACTTGTTTTTTGGACACTGAAAGACCAAATGAAAATACTGACACCTAAAATCAACTTATAGATATGTGTACTCAAATATCTCATTTCATGTGGAAGGTTTGGTCCCAAAAGGGTACAGTGGTCTTGGTCTGTAATTACACAAATTCCGAAACAATGAATCAAACTGAGGTTGATTGGCTGGAAGATTAATGTTACTGATGACAAAAATGGAAAAACAATCTGGGGAATCAAGAGGTAATTAAATTCTTGACAGAATCACTTGAAAAGGGACCATTACTTATATGAATGAATTATTCCCCCGTGGCTTTGATTATATATGAGAAATAGACATTTAACAAGTGATTTCATTTGCAATATAAAACTTATTATCTCTCATATTAAGTGGCAACATTAATTTACAGGGTTGCAGAGACTGGTAATTTCAATCTAAAAAATGAAATTCTGACTTCTGAAGAAATGCAATGAGATGAATCAGTCTTTTCTTAATGTATTTTATATATTTTACACTGAACTGTCTGTGTATGCAAATGATGAGCAGTTCCATGTGCCTTATAAGTCTGGAAAACTTGTTTCAGACAGTGCAATAATTCTGCATTTGCATTGAATTCAGGAGCTGTTCTGTAGAGCAGTAACAGGGAAGTATTTGTAAGTTTGAAATATTATTTTGCTGGCATGTAGAGACTTGGGAACCCTTGTGTTGGAAACTGTGTGTCCATAGCAAGAGGAATTTCTTACCCTGCTATTCTGTCTGAAAGGACAGAATAAATGGGAATAAGGGAATTATTAGTATTACCATTAGGGAGGGAAACTGAAGGAAGAAGAGATTAAGAACGGGAATTTCAAACTAGGCAGAAGATCACCAGAACAGCAGGTCTGGAAGGGACCTGTGGAACCACTTGGCTCTTCCCCTTTGCTATCCAAGCACCTATCCATGACTGTGTCTACTCATCACACAGTTTTGGCCCTTCCCCGTGTTTTCTGCAGCCAAACAGGACTTTTCCCTGATGGTTGCTGAATCTCTGTCTCATAGTTTGCTCACAGAAGCCCTCAGTTGTAAATTCCAAACATGCCAACTGGACGGGTTTCAAAAATAAATCCCTGCAAATGTCAAATGTTCACTACTGCTACAACTGCAAGTTACAGTTCAGCAGAAAAATTATACCTCAACAGCCAGGACTGTGGGCAGTTCTCATGCTGTAATACTTGCCAGCCAGATGGCCATATATAGGGCAGTAGCCATCAGGCTAACAAGAACTGCTGGCTTGGGCACAATAAAGCAGCTCCATAGAGCTGCAACAGCAGGAACGCTGTTCTGTCCAGGCAGCGCTAGTGGAAGGGACTTGCATGTTTTGTGTTGTTTTGGCCAGTGTGCCTGGTGTGAAACACACTTGTGTTCAATGTCTGTCACAACTGTCAAAGCAGAACACCCAAATCCTAATTTTTTCTATCCAGGACTCCTTAACTTTTAACCTTTGGTTTGTTATTTAATAGCTTTAGAAGCCAGGGACTTTACACTTCTGGCCCTTTCATTAAACTGCTATCTGTCTACATTCATTTTTAAAGTCTTTTCTTCTCTATCTATTATTTAGCTAATATCACAGCTATCACAGAATGCTCTTTATTTTCTTAGTATCTTCCCCTCAGGAAGCACTGTCATTCAGTAGTATTATAAAAAGAATATTTAATTATTTCAAAGATTATAACATACTAATCTCTGATCTACATTTCACAATACTGCAGGTCTTGGTTGCAGCAACCTAAATATTCCTTATGTTGCTAAAATTTCCTCTACTCTGAAACTTATAAAACAATTGTAAAGTGCAATTTCAAAAGGTTTCACTATTTACGTACCCCTTTTGCATCAATTACACCAGGTTTCGCGTTGAATTTCACTGTCTTCAAACGTGCACGCTCCTTTCTTTCAACTCTGGAGAAGACACAAAGAAAGAGAGACACAATGTTGATTATGGCAGCATTTTCTATGAAACCTTTGATACTCGCTCTCCCAAGACCATTGGCAGCTTACTATACATAAAAAAAGCATTTAAAGCAAATTTCATACATTGAAAAGACTGAGGTCACTTCCTCAGCCAGGCAGGAGTTTTCTGGCAAATACGGGACTGGGTTTGAGGAGTCTTGGCTGCCCTACATCAGCAGAACAGCACTGCCTCTCAACAGACATGGGAGTGTAGGAAAAGCACGCTAGGGACAGATTTACTCTCTCTGATTTAAGTGGTTCAAAAATCAGGCAACATTTAGGATTCTATGGTCAGAAAAACGAAACAAGGGCATGTCCTTACTCACCTTGATTAATATGGAATTACTGTAAAAGTGATGTTTCATGCCTTTGCAAAACCATCTACAGAATCTACTGGCTCAAGTAAAAAGATCTTATCATCTACCTGAAATTGAAATACTATTTGTCTAAGACTGGGACTTGCTCTAGGAAATCTCCATTGAATCCCGCAAAGCTAGCTTATCAGAGACATTAGAATACATTCCTGCAACTCTCTTGCTTTCTAAGCCTGGAGAATAGGAATACATAGTTTCTGATAGTTATTTTTCAAAATACAAACTCCAGTGTTTTGATAGAATGCTAATTAACACAACATGTTTCCTTCTGTCTGAGTAGGCTTATATATGCCCTCCTGAAGCACAGTGAATGCTGGTTACTATAGCTACAGTTTAATTTTAGATGAAATGTATTTCTCTGTAAGTGTGGAATATTCACATGGAAACAGATCAAGTGCATCTTTCAAACTAAATCTATGTTATTAAAAACACATGAACAGTCTCAAACTTAAACTAGCAGATGAAGTCCCTTGGTAGTACTGGTAAGAAATGAAGACTTGAGGCTGTGTAATTGCCTAAATAGGATTGAGGCTGTGTAATTGCCTAAATAGGATGGATGCCTTCTGAGGAAATAATTAGCACAAATGAACACAATATTCTACTTATTAATCTGTGTTAACATTTAAACTCATTCCAGCCCTGCCTCTAACTTCCTAAAACATCTGCTTTTAACTTAATTTCTTATTCACAGCATAAAGAAATTTGGAAATTAACCCCGAAGAGTGAATCTTATTTATGAAGTTTGTCATAATTGCATTAGCAGCCATGGAGGTATTGCTGCTTTCTAGAGGCATAGCAGACAGATGAGGAGCTGCAGAAATATTCTGCATTGTTTTAAGAAGTATTTAAATAATGCCATTAAGTGCCATTAATCCTTCCGGCAAACATAACAACAATGTTCATATATACTCAGCATGCCTACTGAATGTTCCAAACATTTAATCATCCGGCCCTGTATTAAGGGTAGCACACAATGTTGCCTCCCATTACAATTTTTGTGACACCTTCCACAATAAAACTGTTCTCAGTTACTTATAACTTAGCTGAACTGAAAACTTACAAGCTGAAATGTTCTGTGTCTCAGGCTGATTACATTACTGTCACTGCCTGAACTGTCAGTGAAATGGGTCAGCTGTTAGAAAAAGGCTAGGACAAAATAAGTAGGTTTGCCCAATTCATAATATAATCTTTAAGTGCTTCAGCTCAGGTACTCTATTGCCTTTGTGTCTTTGATCTGGAATTTGCATTGTGGCAGTGGGTTACTCTGGTGTTAGGAATATGCCTCTCCTTTTCCTGAAGGAATGAACCAAAATTTCTGAAAAGCTTTAGTTTTACATGCTCTGGAGAACTCTTGGAATTTAGCTTTGATTCTCCAAAGATTTAGTCTTTGATGAAACAGTCAGGGTGCAGGACTTCAGTGAACTTGGATGTTCTCAGAATTTCTCATCTGAGCTACCAGGACTCTTTTGCCATAGACAGAGCTAAAAAGGAAACTAAATTGATGAAGATACGAAGTTTTGAATCTCTGTTCTTTTAGATTTGTTGATCCAGCTCTTGGAAAAGGCACTTTTTAAAGGAACACTAATTCAAACACTTTTAAGACTTTTTTTCCAGGTTTGTAATTGCTATATTTAAGGAAAGATAAAGTTGGCTGCCTTTCTTTCCTCAAGAAAAAAGGAGTTTAGGCCCAAAGGGTTATTTGCAGCAGCTGACACTGTGAATGTCTAAATAGCTTATGAGTGTAAATTCCTTACATTGGTTTAGCTGCCAGCAAACCTAGCTTCAGTTGAACAACATTTTGATCCATCAGCTGAAGAAATTGCTTTTAAAGAAATAAATGTTTCCCTTAACATGGTAACCATTTTTCTACCACCACTGCTTGACAAAGAATTATGGAGAGTTGTGCAAAAACACAAAGCAAAGGGGGAGGGCTCCTATCTCCCAGATTCACAGTGCCCAGATTTGCAACTCTGACTTGCCTGATGTACACATTGCTGCCATGACCCTTTCTCATTATATATTTGCTTGATAGAGCTATGCCTAAGGGATAAGGAAAGCATGGATATGATTTCCTAAGAAACTTCATGGCTCAGTCCCATTTTCAAAAGTGCTTGAGGGGTCACTGACACTCAAAGAGGTTTCAAGAAATGTTCAAAGAAAGCTACACCTAGCATTCAAACATGACAGGGGCTGAAAAGCTCTGAGTCCTATGTGGAGACAGTCTCACCCTAGCACAACTCATGGGGATTTCACCTCCATCTGCCCACCCACTCTCCAAGTACAGCTGCCTGCAGAAACACTGCCTGTGCACAGGGAAATTATCTCAGAGCATCTGAGATTTGGGACAGTTGGAGCATACTCTGTATACTCACTTTCTCTTGAAAAGATTCCTGGTAGTAGATGCCTCTTGGCCTTTTTTATTTCAGAAATGGCCAGGACTCACTCTCTTTTTCCCATGTAAAGCTAGAGAAGTGGAGCAATACATTGAAAATATACCTCAATGTTCCCCCACTAGTAAGCTAAAGATTTCAGTACTTTAGGATACTGTTCTTTTCCTACTCTTCTGAGGAACTTATTACTGGGATGCAACACTCACTACACTGCAATGTCTGTTTGCTTTTGTGTTTCTGGGCACACATAGCTGTTGAAAATGGGCCTGTGGGATTTTTTAAAATATGACATTGTGCTCTTCATATGTGCTGCAAACAAGAAAAAATCAAGTATAACTCAACAAGACATGAAGTATGATCACCCACTGTTGGAGATTAATGGACCACTGGGAGTTTTGTCAGCGCCTTTCTGAAAGCACTAATCAGTCTTCACAGTGGAGAGGTAGAATATCAAGTGAGAAATGCTTTAATTTTAAATAACGCTGTTCATCACTGATGTAGAATACAGATACAAAGTGCAAACTGGTTTCCAGAATGAAATAAAATGGTAACAAGTAGCCTAATGTGCACAGATTGTGTATTGAGGTGTTTTGCAGGATGAAAATTCAGCATGAGTACTGTAGCAAGGAGAGTTGGCAAATACAAGGAAGCAATGTAAAATGGATGCTTGAAAGTCCTTGCTTTGTCTCTTGTTTTGCTTCACCGTTTCCAAGTCATCACACTATATTTGTTTTGCCTGCCTATCAAGTGAAAGTGAAAATCTGTATACACTATTTATAGTGGATGTGGTCTCAGTTCATAGCTTTTTATTGCTTCCATCCTCTGTGAGATGTGAGATCTGATCTTATCAAGAGATTCCCATTCTCAAAATTATTTTTGAGCATTCCTAAAGCGGCATTTTCCATGTATTTTTCAGAAGAAGAGAATGTGCTCTGGTTCAGCTCTCCATCTGCAGTGGCTTGCTTATAGAAAGCAGCTCAGCACCTGGTCAATATTTATGAAAACAGTAGATGTAATGACATTAGGAAGTGAATTCTCATAAAATTGTAGCACAACCTTATTCTGTTTAAAAGCTAACAGCTGTTTTCCTTCTGCACAGAAGTTTCACATCACTCCAAGATCACAGTCGAAGAGGTTCATACCTACACATACATACAAATTTCCTTCCATATTAAATTTTTGCAATTAGATCAGTGAGTATAGACAGATAAATAATTTTAGACAAAGCTTACATGATTATGCCATGTTATAAAGTTTTATTGTCTAAGGATTAAAATGTTAAGGGCTGTTTAGAAAGGTAGACAATTTATAGGAAATCATTAAAAATAAAACTCACTTGAGTGGATAAACATGCCCTTCTGCCAAGCTGAGCAGAATAACAAATTTAAGTTGGCTTTTCGCCCACAGGGACTTCTGTGCTGGGAAAACCTCTTGTTCCTTGTCCTTAAATGTTTGTGAAACATTGGGTTTTATGTACATTTCCCCCCACTTTGCTCTGAAAGGAGAGCATGGCTACATGTATTTGTGGGGAGAACGTTGTCTATTTGAGAACACAAGTATCAGGCTGGTATTATTACAGCTAGTAATAATGGAGATACAAGTTGCATAATATTTGGCAGTCAGATGTACTTAAACTACCTAAAAATGGGCACCTTAGAATGATGTCCAGCCTGACAGCAGGTTTGTGACTGCACATCTTAAGGACAGCAGAAAGATTAGTGTAATTATTTCAGTGTTTCAAGGCCAAATCCTCTTTGGCTGCAGTGGGAGCAGTAGTAAAAGTGGTGAGAATTTATGCTCAGCCATTCTGGGGCAATCTGTGTGAAATCCCAGGCTGCATTTCAGACCCACGGACTCAAGTCAGGCAGATGTACACACACCATAGAAAATACTGAAGCTTGACATTTGTGAGGTGGGAGGTTGCTGTTGTGGAGGGCTTGCAATGTAGGAGCTTGTCTCTGTGCAGAGACTCAGCAAGGAAAAAGTGAGATGGAGATGTAAAATCAGTGCTACAGCAAATTAAAATCTCTTTACTACTGAATTAGAGCATCTGTCTAGGAATGAAATACACTCTAACTTAAGTACATAGGTTTCATGCATTTTGTTCATTCCCTTTAACTAATACATTTCCATAGGGAGGGAATCCTAGACATGGGCTGCCCAGCTTGCTGCTGCCTGTTTGTAGGAAGCTGATTTTTTTTTTTCATATGGATAATTAGAAGGGCAATGAGGGCAAATGAAAATTCTCATGATCAAAGCACAGACTATGTAGAAACTCTAATCTAAATCTATACGTACATCTATATCCAAACGTAAAAAAAAAAAAAATCCAGTGGAAATCTAATTTTGTTGGTTATTCTAGTATAAATAGCAGTTTTTGATGATAAAGGAGCACTTCACACACATAACCATAGTTCCCAGGTAACATTTCAGGCTGCCTGACACATTGGTATGGGGCTGCTGGTTACCTCCCTTCAACTTGGAGACCCTGCCTGATACAATTGTGCTGTTACCTTAAACATAGCTTGGATAAATCTTTTGGGCAGATGTGGAACTGACAGAAATTTGACTTGAAATGTTCATCAATTAATAATATATAATAATTATTTGGTGATGGTTAAACCACAACTGAAGTGGTTTGCAACCTCTCATGCTGAAGTCCTGTGCTTCCCAACACCAACATAATACAATACCTGTATACCATTATACTTGGGTTCTACCCAGCTAGCTACTCAGTCCTGTTGTTGAGAACAACAGCTAGAATCAGACAATAAATATATACTGACAAATGGGCAAAATGTTGTTTTCAGATGCAGCAATGGCTGCAATTATATTTAAGAACTGCAGGATACATAGAATTTAATTTTCTTTAATCTCCACAGAGGTTATTGGCTCACCGGTTCATGAGATCTGGTCCTTGCACAGATCAGTGAAGAAACTTGGGACCACCCTCACTTCTTTGTGCTGCCTTGTTCAGTGACATCCCTCTTAAAGTCTGACTTGGTGATCTAATCATAAGCAAGGCCACAAGTCCACATGTTGGCAGCAGCACTGAAATCTAATGACAAAAAAGCTTTCAAACTCTATTAAATCACTAAGAGCTGAAGTCTGGTAATGCATCCAAAAATCTGGAGAGAATAATGAGTGGCAGCTCCCCTATAATTCTAAATTACGATTTTTTTTCTACTATAACACATAAATCATAGAGGAGAAGAGTAAGGAGCTCCGATTAAACATTCCAAATTCCTCTAATCAGCTCATGCTAAAGTGTCACTGTATGATGGTCTGTCCTGTAAAAAAACCAAAAACCTAAACACAT
>VZTX01008498.1:108983-172705 GCA_013400915.1 Pardalotus punctatus | reverse complement strand
ATAAAATAAAAATAAAAATAAAAATAAAAATATAAATATAAATAAAAATAAATATAAATACAAATATAAATATAAACATAAATATAAATATAAATATAAATATAAATATAAATATAAATATAAATATAAATTGAAGTGGTCACTGTTTTTCAGAGTTATTCCATATGATTTCTCTTATGGGAAATGCAGGAATTGTATCTTAGCTGTTGCTGGACAGAAGTTAAGTTATGTAGAAGACAGAAGTAAAGCAGACAGCTAAAAGACTCAGCCTAGCACTAATAATCCCTGGATCAGTATAGCCTCTCACTGACCCAAAGTGCAAAAAAAGATGTCACAGTACCACAGAACAGCATTCCACAGGCAGAAAAAGGAATGCAAGCACAACACCAAAACCAAACCCTACCAAGCATACCCCTCAAAAAACCCCAGGCCCATTTAAAAAAAAGGAACAGAAATTAATGTGGGATTGAAAAATATAAGAAAAATATAAAATCTCTTCAATTTACAACCTCATGGCCAATTTAGCTTGCAGGACAAGCCCAACAAACAGCTACAGATGTNTAAAAAAAAACCAAAAACCTAAACACATGGAAAGCAATTACCATTACACAGCACCTCAAAGAACTAATATAATGTAGGTGTTAGGACTTCANCTCAAAAAACCCCAGGCCCATTTAAAAAAAAGGAACAGAAATTAATGTGGGATTGAAAAATATAAGAAAAATATAAAATCTCTTCAATTTACAACCTCATGGCCAATTTAGCTTGCAGTACAAGCCCAACAAACAGCTACAGATGTTCTTTTCTTCCTTCCTTTCTTTCTATCACAATATTTTATTGCTAGATATTATATATGTTGCATTATATAAAAGCAATGCCTATAGAAACAATCCCATATAAACTATAAGAGACATGGAATCCTGGAGCCAACAACTTAAATGAGGATTTCCATGCTATAGGTGCCTATATTTGGTCAAATGAATTCTGGTGACTACTCTGTTTTAGATTAATCCTCTTATACTCAATAACCCACACCTGCAGAGGAAATTGAACTCTGAATTATCACAATCTGGCAAGTATGATTAGCTTTATTCTCTGTAACTCATCCCTGAGTGCACTGATTGCTCGTCCTGCCCTTGGGTGGTGTAAATGACCACAGAAGATGCTGGCAAGAGCACATCAGTCTCAGGCTCTAAGGAATCATCCAGACTCCACAGAAAAGAAACAGTACTCACTTTTCAGTGCATTGGGAAAAAATAACCTTGTACAACTGAAACCTTTTATGAAATAACAGCAACATCCTCCCAGCCCAACTCAGGTGTATCATTACATTAATGCAGACAGAAAATCAGATGCCATTGATTTTTCCAGGCACCTCAGATTCACTAGTGAGGCATAAGGATGACAAGTGGAGGGCATGGTAACTACATCCACATCTTTTAAAATTCAAGACTCTTATTTTTAGCCTCTAACCAACCTATTTTCACATTGCCTCTTTTTTCTTTTCCCCCCTGTTTTCTCCCAGTGTTTCCTAAGCCACGTCTTATTCCTAGGCTCTATTATACATCTGCCCTTGACTAGAGAACCTCTATCTTTTGTCCTTGAAAACACCACTGTGTGGGTAACCCAATAAGCTTTAAGCACACATCACCTTTCCACTTCGCAGGATACACAGCTCCACATCTTAATTAGCTGCTTTGCTTTGTCCTTTTTTCCTCTATAGTTGTTTTATTATGTATGACAGCTTTTTGCACCTTTTCACAGTAGGCACCACACAGCGAGTGAGCTTTGTGCACAAACTTTCCTCAGTATTAACTAAATAAACTCCCCTCTCTTCCCATGTATGATCCAACCACATAATTACAACAGTATTTACTGTAGCAGTGAATAGCAGGCAAGTATTCCTTTTTCAATATCTAGAGACTGAATCTGGTTAATGGGCACACTTTTCCATCTTAAAACTTACAACCTAACCTTTTATTTCTATTATACAACTCCAAAATTGCTCTTCACTGAAAAACCAGGTGTGGATGCTATTCAAACATGATCATTAGAGAAAATAAGGTCCTTTTAGGGCTCATGTCAGCAAGGTATTAGATGGCCTTTTAGTTTACTTTTACATCATTTAGAACAATGGCGACCATAAGCTCTATTAGAACCTAGGCAAACTCTCTGGAAACAGCAGCAGGTGCTCCAGAGACCCTCAAGCATCCAATTTCCCCTCTATAAAATATGGTCATAACCATTTTTATACTAGTGCTAAAGCTGAAATAGCTAGGAATAGGAAGTTTATACTCAGAGCATTCCTGCAAAAGAGAAATGTAATATGTTTTGACAGACTTTATTTTCCTCCTACCCTTTCAGTTCTTGACCTTTCTATAGCAACTGTCAACATAGCCAGGAAGTAATACCAGTTTGTGTGCTAGTTCTCATACTACCAGAGACTTGTGGCTGATCTTACAAAAGCTCCTAGAAGAATAAACAATACAAACAATGAGGGAGATTTGGATGTCCGCTCTCTCCAACAGTCACCATGATTCCATCACAGCCAAACAAAGATTCAGATTTAGCTTGGAGAGCAGGTGAAAGTTTCTTTATTTACATTATATGAAAAATTTACTGTGATATTGATTATTCATCACTTTCCAGGCAGACGTTAAATTGACAGATTTCGAAGCCAAAGATGACCATGATATAATTTAGCACCATATTTTACATGACACAGGCTGAGAAAATAAATTCTATTACCCTCTCAAAAGAAAGACATACAGTCTTGATTTGAAAATGTCAAGACATTAATTACATCCTTCAGCAGTTTGATGCAATGGCTAATCACCCTGACATTAAAACATGTGCTCCACTTCAAATTCAGAACTAATTCCCAGGCTTGGGTTCTGGTTTTCTTCTTTTTTGCTGAAGCTCTTTAGTAGAAGGTGATCTCTCCTTCTTTTCCCCTTTATGATGTTACTAATAATTGAGTCACCTTCTGAATTTCTTTTCAGTACAGTTATAAACAGATTGCAAGCTTTAAATCTCACAGTAAAAATTGTGTCTTCCAATTCTTGAAACACCTGTGGGATTTTCCTTTACTACCCCCAGTTTTTCAGTAGACTGATGCACCCTGTCTTTGGAAAAAAAAATTAAATATTTTAAGATAATGGCCAAGAAGTTAAAAAGGGCAAGGCAGCACTCACCTCCTCTTGCTGGGTATAACTCCCATCTCCTCACTGTCCCCCTCCAGAGTGACCCTCCTTGCCTGCCACCATTCATCATCCGAGGCGTTGATGACATGAAGGATGTCTCCATACTTAAAACTGAGTCCTTGGCTTGGGAGGCCACTGTCTTTGCTCTTGTCATAGTCAAACATGGCTCTGTGAAAGAAAATAAAGATATGAAGACAGGTGATCAGATCACTCTGAGTACATTTACTTCTGAACAATTAATCATGTTTCATGTCACAGGTAACCCTTTCTCTTCTCCGAAGGGAAAGGTCCCACTCAGAGAAAAACTTTCCACTGTGAAGTTAGTCTTTACAGAAGACTCTTCTTTTTTTTTTTTTTTTTTCCTTTAAGAGAAACTGAATGATAAAATCTGATACCAATTCTCAGCCTGTGCCTTCCAGTCCTATGCCTGGCATGAACACCAGGGTAGATGTCCCCACTTTCTGAGGGTAAGACCCTGCACATAAATCCCAGCAAGTGCAGGTCACTCACTGGAGTTACCTAGCTAAAAATCCAGATCTTGGTTTCTTACAGAAAAAAGCACTTGGGAATATTTTTCCCATGTAAAATAATGCTTAAAGATCATGCCTGTCAAGAACTGATGTTTATTTCCTACAGGGAAAATAATATGATCATAACCCTGGCTGCAGAAATGTTAGATCTGTAAAATCCCCAGCGGTGTCTAATAATTCCTACTTTATTGTCAGAAGTAAAACCATGGCAATCTTTTCACTGGTAAACACTTTTGTGAGAAGGATTTGATGTAATTAATTGTTGTGCATTCTAGTGTAATTACAAAGAATGATTATAGCAGTTTTATGTGTAGATATAAAACACTCAAAGCTACCTCTCATAATGAGGAGAACTTTAAAAGAAGTTATCAGAATTGTGACTATGCAGCCAAAATAATTTAAAGCACCAATTCTGCATGGGAAGTTGGATTTTCAGGGGGAGGAAAAATGCTATTTGAAATATGTCTTCTTTTAAGGAGTTTATAGTCTTTTAGTAACATCTTCAGAAATGCCCAGATAATTCCCTTCTCTGAAGATGAAGACTACTGAATTTTACATAATCCATAAGCTTAGTTATGCTTGTGCCTTTTTTGGAAAATGTTCTTGGAATGCATGTAACCTTTGGAAAAATTTAATGGCTTAGCAGTGGAAAAGTTCTTTTAAAAACCTGAGTATTTCTTATTAAATATTTACATTCATAAAGGATTCTTATTGATACCAGCTCATCTGCTGCTTCTCAAATACAACTTTCTGTGAGGACATTTGATGAAGAAGCTTATAAATTCAGAAGCAGTTAAGTATCATTAGACACCTCTTCTCAGCCAGCTGATGACACTGGATCCCTGGAAGACGGCAGCGCATACACAAAGAGGCACAGCACATCATCCTATGGGCATTGCCCTTGGCAGAAGGCAGCAGGCAGAATTTTACCACCTGACTGAACAGAAGTCTTAAAAATTCACTGATTAATTGTTCACCTTGCCATGGAAGCCAATCAACACCTCAAAACCCCTAACCACACAGCTGGCCATGCTGGATACTGGGCAGATGTCATGCAATCCTGATTCCAGGCATAATTAAATCACTCAAAACAAGGGACAGTATCTTCTGTTACAGAGAATAAGCAAGACCATCACATCCCTGAAGTAAAACATTCCCTGATGCCAAACTGGAAATGCTCCATATTTGGCAAGTTCTAAGGTGAAGGCTGTATTTCAAAAGCTAAGTAGTAGAAAGAAAGTAGGACAATATTCTTTGTCCTTGAACAGACATTTGCACCTCAGAGCCCACATATTGACTTAAACTCAGACTCTCATCATGCTGGCTGATGTTAATGATGAATGCAGATGGCAATGTTTGCCACTGACTTGCTTTGATTGGAGTAATCATATGCATTGCTAATTTAAATGAGATTATAGATCTCAGACAAGAGAATTTTTGAGCACACTTTTCATTGAATAGAAGATTTTGTGGCTGATGCTCTACAGATGTTGATTACTCCATTAGCAAATGAAAATGACAGGAGAGCTGACTTCAGTGATCTTTCCTAAACATTTCAAATTAAAAGCCAAGTCTTGGTAACAGCCGTATTTGAGCTTACCACTTTGACAACATTTCTGACTCTGTGAAACATACTTTTTCTAGCTTGCTGTTGGCCCAGCCATAAAGTACATGAAGATCTTCACTCTGGGCACTGTTGACTACTTTGGGCAATACAAAGATCTGGGCACACTCATCCCCACCACCTCAGGCTGTGAAGGCAATTTGGGTCTCTACACCTCCAATTGCCAAATCTAGTCTCCAAGAGACTGACATGTCATTTCTAAACTTCTACCTGATGAACACCACCCAGTTCCGTTTGTGCTCGGTCTTGCAGATGCATATAAAAATAACACCTCTGCATCTGTGCAGTGTCAGCTGAAGTGATACAAAATGAATGCAGCCAGCCCTCTCATTTGGTAAAGGAACTGGGCAGAGCAGACAGAAAAAGATGCCTTTTTTCTTTGCTCTTTCATGTTTTTAGACAATGCCATCCAAGTCTTAGAGGATACCATCTGCAAGCACTGAAACTTTCATCAGAGTCAAGGTCAGCTCTCAGCAAAATCTGTTTTTCTACGCAAGCTTCTTCACCAGGAAAACATGCTAAGGTGAGACACCTTAGATAAGTTGCGCCATGCCATGGGGAGTATTAGAGGAAAGGTTAAAAAGTAGCAGCACCTGTACTGACTATTATGTGTTGAGGACACAAGAAATGCAGCCTGACAAGAAACCCACCCTAGCACAGAGCACCCCTCACCCTTCTCTGAGAGATGAGAACCATAATTTCCTTTCAGCTGGAGAAGGATCAGCATGACCAGGACCAGACAAGTACTCTTCCAAAACGAGATGCTAAATAGAAACTGTTATCCAAATCACCCCGAGGTTCTAAACTAAGAAGACATGTCCCACTGCCTCTCTCTGTGATGAATTAAAGGTATCTCCCCAGAACACAAACACAGTAGTGCAGATAGTGGAGAGGCTGCTCAGCAGAGCTATTGAGCTTTCTGAACTTGGTAATATGACTATATGCTTTCATCTGTCTGAGTCTGCCTATTCATGGCTTGCTTGGGCAGTTCATCATGGCGTTGAGCTCTAAATCATTTTTAGTGTCTTTTACTGCATTATTAAAGAATGATAATCTCAATATCCTTATAACATTTTAATGACATTTATCTAACAGTCTTGAACACTAACAGCTTCTTTCTTTCTCCACAACTTATAAAAGAACATCTTAAAGCACTCTTTCAGGTGTTTTATATGCTCAGTTAGCTGCTTGCATCTCCTGTTCAGCCTTTTTTTTGGATCCTATAGGACAGAACCAAGAGCTCTGCAAGGCTTTCTCTGTGTCAGTAAGGCTTTTTCCTCAAGTCAGCTGATTAGGTCTACTTTTGGTTTGGGGTAGTCAATATTTTATAATGAAGAAAATCAGTTTGAATTATTTAACTTCCACTTTAGAGCTGTCACCAATGTTGTGATCACACCAGCATCAGAAACCTCCTGTTCAGTATCTTCTAGACAGTGCATTTCACAAACAGCAGCCTGGGTTACACAGGATAGATAATGCCTTTTGAGACTACAAATACAGTAAACCCAGTGACTATTATGAGATGTGGATAAAACACTGGAACAGGGAACAGAGCTTGCTGCTAACCAGTTAAACAGATGTGGTGTGAAATCATGATTTGGTCAGCTTAGTTCCCTTACTAGAAAAACAGCAACAGGAGTTGGTGTGAATATCAAAGGCAAAAGGTATATGCATCAAACTTCTGTTAACACTGAAGTTTTTATTCCGTCAGTTCCCAGTTCTTGCCTGAGTTTAGGGAAAACTGTCTAATATCTATACAATATTTTGAAAGTTCAAAGTGTCATTCAAATACCAAGTACTGCTGTCTTCTTGGTGAAAGCTTCATGCTTGTAGAAAATAAAGAAACTGTCCTGAGAAGTGAAGTGGGAGGTGCAAACATTAAGAAGAAGCTGGCTATCACAAATATTTAAGAATATGTGAGGCTTGCTTCCCTGATAGTATTCCAGACTTCAGAAGTGATCATTACACTAGACTAATCCCAGCAGCAATTTGGATAGAACCTAGCAGGTTTTATTTTTGTGCTTGGGTGCTTCTTAATAATTTTTAGGAAGCCACCTCAGTATAAAACATGAGGCAAGCATTTCACACCAGCATTCAAATAATTGCTCAAAAATAGTTTGAAATTTAAATACTGACTTTACCAAGCTGTAATATGCTGCCCAACATGCAGTGAGGTATCTACATGGCATAAAGGCCACTAAAATAGGGATATATATTTTTTCTTCCACTTATCATAAATACTTCATTACTTGAGTCATTTCCAAAAGCTAAATTGCCTTGTGCAGTAAATTTCTAGTCCTAATGACACCTATTCTCGCAGCTAGAGGAATAAATGTTTGACGTAGAACATATATTAGCTTTAACAAAATAGAAAATCTATTCACTGTGCAATCCCATATATTACAACCTATTGACATCCATGATGTCTACTTTGTTGCTAGCATTTGTAACATGAAAAATAGGGTACAGAAAGACTACGTGATCTTGCTAAGCCCTTAGCAGAAAAGGGAATTTAACAGAGAAACCTCTTCGCTTCCTCAGCTAATGCTGTAAACACCATCGTTAGTAGTCTTCGTAATCTTCCTGACAAAGCAAGGGATATTACTAGAATTACAACACAGGACTATATTTTACGGAATGCTTCTGTATGTTCAGTGCAAAACCCCAAAATCTTCCACTCCCGTATCAATAGCCAGTAATTTGATACAGTTCAGGTGCTGCATGGCAGCTTTATTTGCATCTCTGAAATTACTTTCTTCTTCTGGCACAGATGGGAGTTTGCACATAAATTTACAGACTGCTCTTTGCTATTCACTTGATTATGAAACGACAACAACATTTAGCAAGAGAGATCTTCAGCTGCTGTAAATAGTCCTAACTCTCCTGCGATCTGCCAGCATATCTGCATATGCACCACTAAAGGATATTTCTCTCTTCTCTGAAAATTTCTTGATCAGAGATTCTCAGACACCAGGCTTTATAGCATCATCCTAAGGGAGATATATGTTATTCTCTTTATGCACCACATCTACCCTACCCCTTGCCCTACTGTTTTTTTTACAGATGGGGAAATCCAGTGCACAGAGGTTTAATCATTTGCCTGGTTTTAGACAGTAATTCAGCATCATAGTCAGAATCAGACCCCAAGTTTCGTAGCTGTCTTTTCTGCACTCAGTAATAAATGTATTTCCACCCACTTGCAGGCTCAGCTTGAAGAAAAAATTAGAAGAGGATGAAAGAAACGCTAATGCAATTCATTGCTATAGCTACAACAGAGAGCGCAGCAGCTCTTTGATAGAAGCAGCCATTGCAAGGCAATTAAGATGCTATTAAAAGGGTTAAATTTTCACATACTGGCAAGTCAATAAAGACTTTCAACTTCTCCTCCCAGCTTTATTTCCATCTGGAGAAGCTGAACTGGTAAATCCTACGTGTAGAGCATACAAAAAAGGTTTCTCTCTCCTTGGGAGGTTTGGGAAGCTCTGAGGTGCTGTTTGCTGAGACTGGAGGCTGCTGGAATAGCCCCTGTGCACAAGGTGATTCTGTTGTACATGGTCACCTCTGCTGAAAGAGTGGGAGAAGGGACTGTTGTGAAGAACAGCTTTTATCAGGAGTACACTACAACAATGTAGTTTTAACAAAAATTCCAAATATTTGACCTATCACTCACAGGTACCATGAGTCCTACTTTTTCCTTTTCCTTGCCTTATTTTTCTTTTACTTATTTTACTTTCAATTTCCACCCTTTTATTTTCTTTTTTTCTTTTTTCTTTTTTTCCCCCCCCCCATCTTAATGATGCTGTGACTCTTCATGCAGCCAGTCCCCTCAACCTTGTCAGGGTGAGAGGGTACAGTGTTAGCTGCTTGTGTCACCAAAATCAGTCATGCCAGAGTACTGCAACATGGTTGACTGGCATGTTCCCAGTCAATGTGCAGTTTAGGGTGTTAGCACAGCTGCTCCTTAGGCACCTCCACTACAGCAAATCCCATTGTCTATTTGTATCCAAGTCTTTTCCATTTGCTATCATATTATTTCTTTACTTCATTCAACAATTTCTCCATTCAGTCCAAGTAATTACTTATTCTTTTTCTCCTAGTGGGAAAGTGGCAGAGAGTTATGCCACAGACCTCAATGAAAAAAGGATTGGAGACAGCAGCATTAGTTCCAGAAAAATTTCACAAAGAGGGATATATTTTCTTTATGGTGTTTACATCAGGAAAGAGGACTGCCATTTGTCCTTGGGGAATATTCTGCTCATTTTGGAGATCTAACCATGATGTTAAATGTCAGCTCTTATGAGCCAATCTCTGTGTGGCTGATGGGCTTTTTTTTAGTTTTTAGAAAGTGCTCATATTCTGTGCAGGAAACAGGTTCTGCAAAATTTGTACTGAGAAATTTAAGTCAACATTTTCAGAAGCATCAAACCAGCATGCTGCATTTTCATGGTCTTGCTACACAACAGCCTACAATGTACTGTGTTAGAGGTGAAATTTCTCACAGTGAGCAAGGACTGACACTTTAGCGTTTCAGTTGTGGACATGGGCAGAACTCATATGACTCCCAGGTTTGCCTGGCTTTACCTGCTTCCAGCAGGATTTGTAAGAAAGTGAGAAAGTGAAGTTCCTTCATGCTTTCTCTTGTGCCAGCACGAGGGGAATTCCTTTCAAGGAACACACTTTTTGTTTCTTTAGCATTTTACAGGGCATAAAAGAGCCAAGCAGAATTCCCCTTCTGCTTGCAAACATCTGAAACCAGTACCAAGCTGTGAGCATATGCTTACCTTACCATAATTATTGACTAGGAAAATCTGGCTGCCAGTTTTATCTGTGATAAACACAGAAGCTTTTAAATACATCTGCATTGGTCTCAATGTAGTCTAGATCCTCAGCTTTGAGGCTAGCTTTAAAACGGGGAGACTCCCTTGGGTCAGAACACTAATTAGATTTAGCCTTGGGCATTTTGACAAACTCCAGAGAAGACTTGTTGATTCTGGAAGGCTTCTTCAGCACCCCTGAATTTGTGTGTGAAGTTTCACAATAAAACACTGAACTTGTGCATGAGATTTAAATTTCACAGCAAACCCAAAACTTAGGCCAGCTTTGTCCTTAGCTGTTTCTTCTAAAGAAACGTGATAATTTTTGACTGATCTTGACCTGGCCTGTGCATTATGCATCAAAATTATATGAAATTTGTCTTATTCTTGGGTTTGATTTTTTTTCCTCCCCATAGGGACTAATTGAAATTGTTAAGTGATTAAGTGACTTCGTCCTCATACAGACTAAGTGAAGCTGCTGCTTGACTGCATCTCTGGTTTCTTTCTGAGGCATCAGTGCAGTTTCTCAGCACAGATTTCTGTGTTGTGACATTTAAGATTATCCATATCCAGAAAGGAAATGCGACTGGATGTTTAATCAGGGATACTTTAAACTACTGAGTAATTCACCTGAAATTGCAACCTGTGGGTTGTGTGGATTGACACAGGAAACAAAAAGTCATTCTTTCTCATAGTAACTTATTTGCTGTCTGAGAATATTAATTTAGGCATATTTTTCCCCACGGAAAAATAAAATAAAAAATAATAAAACATAAAATAAAATCAGGTGTTTGTTTCAAAGACAATGAAACTGAAAGGGAAAATTATTACTTTGTTAGCACCACCCCCATACCTCCCTGCACCCAAATGGGACTTCCTACTACTACAGAATACACTGCAAAAAAGCACTAGATTTAGATAGTTTTCAGTAATTGGTCTACAATAGCTTTAACTATTACAATGGAACTCAAAGATCTGCTTTGTGTAGATGGATTTTTTTAGGCAGCTGTCTCAGGTACCCTGTAGCTTGCAATTGCTTTCTCTTAGACCTAATCATGACCCGAATCTGTTAGCAGCTTTTAAAATTCCATTGTGGCCAGGATGCCCACAGAATTCATTCTGCTTCCACTGGTTTATAATCAAAAGGAAATTCTCAGCACACAAAGAGAACCCCACTGGTAACATAATTATTACTACCAGACAGATATATGATGGTTTCTCTTTTTTTGGATGAGGATATTAGACATCTGGAGGACTTAAGTAAGAGAAAGCCTTCTTAAGGAAAAATGATCCACATTTATGATTTGTACGATTTGAACATAATGGTGACAAAAAGAGTCGTAAAAGACAGACTAAGCACAATGCCTCTTCTACTAAAAAACATCCCACCAGTCAAAATTCAGATAACTGCATCAGCAAAATTGATATTTTTTTTTTCTTTTTTTTTTTTTTTTTTTTTTTTTCTTTTCTCCCCAGAAATCAACACTGGAAACTTGTCAGTCTGAATATTCTTACTTATTTCTGCTGTAAGAGGTGAGGAACTCTACAGACTTTCGTAGCATGGAGGTGCTCATAACATTATGAATCATAATATATCATAATAATCTGTTCATGTAATAATAAATCTGTTTATACACTCCAATCTTTAGAAACTGCTATTGTAAAAAAGATTGTTCTCTAGCTATGAAAAAGTGCAGATAAGCAAAACTCAGAGAAAGTACTAACCAGAGAGAATATTGGCTGCTCTAATGAGACAGGGCATTATGGAAAAAAACAAGATATTTGCTTGCAACAGTTCTTTCTCAGTAATGGTTTCTGCTCGGCCTTGAATGCTGTCCTTTGATAGCAAAAGAGTCAGAATGTGGATTTTCATTGTTATTGTGCCAACTGAGTAGGTTCTGCTAAAATAATGAGAAGCCCCATACAAAAGGGAACTACACCGTGGAAAATCACTGATAAATTATTAAGGAAATTAATTATCTTGCCTGATGTGGAGAAATGTACAAAATCCATAAACTCTCCTGGATGCAAATGTTTGATAAATCACAAAAACCTTTTGTGTCTAGGTCAAAACTTGAGAAACTCATTAAGAGTTTACTCAGTCAGCAGAAGGTTGCTTAGAGAACCTTTCTTTGGTTTTTAGCATAGACTTCAACTGGAAGCAATGCAATTAATTTCTGGGTTTGACTTTGTCTCTTTTAAAGGGTGACTTTTGAAGAAGAGTAATTGGACAAGAATCCAAATGCAATGGAAGTCTAAAGATGAACTTTTATGGTACAAAGGTCAGGTGTCTCTACATAACCTCTGCTTCATGAGGCCAAACATGAAATCTCTAAACATGCCAGATTTACAAGGTGGAACTCTTCAAAAATCAGTGCCACAGGCCTGAGCTAAACTCCACTGATATCTTCTAAACTGTAATGGAAATAACAGAGAAAGTTTGCCTGAAAGAGCAGCAGCTATGAGAAGAGATGTTTTATTTGGTCAACCAATTCTGTGGATTCCTTGAATTCTTATCTGTCAACACTTATCACAAAGAGGCTTATCCTGTGAAGTTTTATTGTGTGATTGGATTGAATGTTTTCTAGTACATGACATTTTCTATAAACCTCCATCTTCTTGAGTCAAATGAATAATTGAACACCAGTTTTCACTAGTGTCTGCTCCTCAGAAAAAAGCTTGGAAATAAGATACCAGAATATTCAAAATCAGAAACAAACATTCACAAATAAAAAATTAAAATAATAGTCTTTGGTGTGTCAAAACAATGTGACTGCTACTTCTTAATGGTCATATTTGGTGGTTTCATTATGTGTCTGGTTGTCAATTTTCTTTAGAAATGTACTTTAAATATAAGAGTGCTACTCAACCATATTACCCAAAATATTTAACAGCAGCAACATATATTTTAATATTTTTGGAACAAAGCTGCAAGAGGATGATTCTAAAATTCTTAGCTTCTCTCCGTTAAACAAAAAATTAGGCCCAACCTGCACTGAGCTCCTTGCAACTTCTCATTCACTGCATCATCCTCACCCTCCTTCCTGGGAGCCCTGGCTCACGTGTGCTCAAGAGCAGGATTAAGGGTAGCATCAGAAGTTCCTGCATCCCATTTTTAAAGGTAAATTAAGCACATCTGAGATGAGGTTTTCAAGCCTTTCAATGAAGATTAGTCTCTGAATTGCTAAATCGCTTTGAAAACACTACCCTAAGCAGCTTGAAGATTGACAGAATTTGCCTTAAGCTGCTCTGAGGCTGACAAGATGAAGGTCTGGTGCAGTAACTGAAGTGCTTTGATTGCTTGCTCCTGGATGGTGCCAGGAGCTAGGAGAAGCCAGGAACTAGGATAAGTTCCTGCTGCCATGAATGAAGCTCAGAGGTTTGATGGTGTTGTCTATAATTATACTCCTCATTCTGTGTGTAATTCCTGACTTAAGCAACTGAACTGGGACCTTTCCTTTTACTGTCTTCATTTAAAGTGAGTCTTGTGGCAATAAAAAGCCTAAAACCAAATCTTCCAGGAAAACCAGATTGCTCTTTTCCGTCCCCATGCCATTACAAATTTCTACCTATACTGGCTTAATCTTACTCTAATTTTAAGATATTCCTCTGTCTTGCAGGAAAAAAAAAAATTACCATGAACCCTTACTTCTGCTTAGCAATTAACTTTAGATGGTAAATATTTATTAAAAGCTATATCTTTAATTTTAGGCAAAGTGAAGCTAGCAGTCTCTTGAGTCAGGCTCCGAAACCAAACTTTGTTTAGCATTTGAGTAATCTGACCAATTTCAAGCAGATTACACATACTTAGACATAACTGTGCCACAACACATTGTATGTAATAGAAAATAATTCACAGATACAGTTGCTTTTCTAATATTGCTCGTAGGTAAACCATTTCTATGAACTTATTTTAAAGAAATTAACTGTACTTTTCAGGATGTAAAACACTGTTTGAAACTTCATAAACCACTACCATTCCCTAAGTCTGAGTCAAATGATTGTGTCAAGCCAGTTAATGTTAGATATGTGTGTACAGGTAATACAAAACTGAGGCAAAAACAGTAAAAACACCAGTTTATGTCTCTGACAGCTACAAATGTTCAATATCTCCTTGACTGGCTTATCGGCTATGCTGGCATCTTCCCTCTGTTTTTTGAAGACATTGAATAATGCCTACAAAAAGGTTTTGTAGATGGGAAAGCTGTAGAAGAGATCAGTTTAACAAACATGTCTTTGTGTTTCATGTTCACCATGGGCTGATCCAAAAATTTCCTCATATTATTTTGCTTGCTGGCCTTGCTGAGGTATTTGATTGAGGCTTCCTTGAGAGCTGGTCGGTGCCAGTGTTTAAGAAACATTTGTACAATGCCCTTAACACACTTTAATTTGTGTTCAGCCCTGAATTGGTCAGGCATTTGGACTAGATGATCCTTGTAGGACCTTTCCAACTGAAATTTTCTCTTCCATTCGTCCTGCTCCACTTCAGAAAAGCATCCAAAAGAACAACAAACCCTGTCCTTAACAAGAAAGATGCATGAGGTCAACTCTTCTTTCCACTGTAGGAAGGAGGAGCAAATTCCACTCTTCCAATAGAGAAATCCATAGAAAACATGAGAAGAACTTCTCTGAAAAACCAGTCCTTGATAAAACAAACCCTGTAGGAACAAGGAACTGCATTGTACCACATTTACATTTGCATTATTTGGGGATCAGTTCATCACTAGTGAAGCTGCTCTGACCACGTGGGAGAGGACAGAATCTCACCAGGGGGATGGTGAGCCTTGGTGCAAGCACTGCAGAGGTTCTGAAATTTTAGGAGATGCTCGAAACTCAGCTGGACAAGGTCCTGAGCAACTTGAAGTCATTTTGAAGCTGACATGCTTTGAGAGGGGGTTGGACACGCAACATCAGAATGATCTATATACATATGATAACTATATTACCTATGATTATATCTACTCAGAAGGACTTAAACATAAAATATGTTCAGACAAGGGAGTTTAGACCATATTTATCACTTTTGGGTATATCAAGAATTTTTAATATATATGCTGTATAAAATGACAGACTTTGGTGTCTGAGAGCATTTTCTGTAGTGGCAAAAATATTTCACTTTGCTCAAAAGTGCCTTGATGAAGGTAACAGGATGGTACAAAGATGCTCAAGCTGTGTACAGTTTCAGGTGATGTTCTTCAGAGTCATGCAGCAACAATGAAGAAATCCTGAATCCCTTGAAAGGGATTTGGGAACTACGGAGTGTTGAGTGGCTGAGCCATCCTTAGGCAGTGTGGGCTGCCCTGGTATAGCCATGGGATTACAGCAGAGAGGGCTTTCTTTTGTTCATATTTTGAGAAGACAAATTAGGTGCAATGCAGATATTCTCAGAGAAATCTAAACTCCCTGAAGAGTAATGGAGAGAGCTAAGTACCTATGGGAAAGGAACAATTCTGAACATTTGCATTAGATGAGAAAAAAGGGCTGACATAGATGGTGTGAATATTTCTCTGATTCAGTGTCCAGTTTCCCTGATGGTAAAACAAGAATACTCAAAGAGGGTATTGTGAAGTGCTCATAGAATGTGGTAAAGTGGCCATATCGATGGCTGTGATGGGTAAATGAAACATAAAGAGTGAAATGTTTTTGATTTCAATAGAAGCCTCTATTGAAGCTACACATTTTGTCAGGAAAGCCTGAAGTATAAATTACACTGTCATTTAGCATTTGCTTATACAAAAACCATGCCATTAAAATGAATTGAGTCTTACAGAATGACAGAATAGGGACCGAAAAGAAGTTCTGTTTTTTATTATTCTGACATGCCAGGGAGTTGTGGAAAAACAAACAAGCAAGAAAGTGAACAAACAAATGTCTGTGACTGAAGAGATGTTTTTCTTTCACTTGATGTGTATGAGATTGTTTGAAATATTCATCAACAAGTTTTTTTGCCTGGACCAATTCTTAGAATTTTAAATATTTCATAGCCTCATTTACAAGCTGTAGGAACTTAATATTTTTTCACTTCCAACATGGAAACAGCAATGCAATTTAGTGGGTGATTTATTTAGGGGCGGATCAAGGCTGCTGTCTTTGAAGAAGGCTATGGTGAACAGCGGGGAGAGGATCAGACCATATGTGCCCTGTTCCTATATGTTCCCTAAACATCTGCTGCTAACCAGAGCCACAGAAAGGACGCTTGTCACAGGAAGGACACTTGGCTAGATGCACCTTTCTTCTAAGCCAGGGTAAATGCAAGACAAAATTGATGGCACTTTTATAGAGGAGAACAGATACAGAAGGTGAGAAACTGAAATTGTGTGCATGACTTGCATTAGTGCTGACAGGTGAGAGGATATGGAAAATGTTCAATGTTTAAAAAAACAAATAAAACCATCCAGATAGAAAAAAACAAAACCACCAAACACTTGGAGTATCTGTGGGTGACAAATTATGAAAATGTGGTTTAAGGAGAATCAGGTTGAACTCTTCAGTTTGCTGACAGTTTTCCCTGCATGTAGGTGATGACTCTCACCTGTCAGTCAGTGGGGGGAGAGTGATTCCCAGCACCAAGAATGCTGCCCAGACAGCCCAGAGAATGCCAGATACCTCAGGGAGCTGGGCAAACTCAGAGAGGTCAGGGAGGGACAATTATTGTGGACCTGTGGAGTTTCCATGTATGTGTCAATGTTATATCAAATAAATGTTGACCCTTGTGTTCCTCTATCAAGGGCTGTGTGTGAAGATTAATTAATATTCCCTCAATAACATGAAAGCTGCTATAGCATATAACGTGCTGTATTGCACTAATCAGAAATAGTGTAAAAAGGAGTTTCAAACCACCTTTGAAACGAATCTGCATTAACTCTATAGATTGACCAAAGCACTTGGTTCACAAATGTGTAGTCTTTAAATCATTTTAATACATAAATATCCAAACATTTTCCCTATGTCCAGCTCTACCGTTGACACCTCTGGCCATATAGGATTGAATTCCATTTAGTTGTTTAATATATCATCCAACTAGTGGTGCAAATGCCATATTTTAAATAGTTTTTCTTCTGTCTCTGTCTCATTAACTTAGTATTTTCCATCAAACTCTAGCTAAGGAAATATCTGTTGCTCCAGGAGAGTCTGAAATGCTTCTTTTCCACAGCTATGATGTACCCCTACAGCTCTGGCAGTAAGCTCTGTAAAGTGAATCAAGTTAGTGGAAAGACTCTAAACAGTGATTTTGTATTGCAATGAACAACTTTCATTTTTTAAAATATAAACAAGTAAGACAGTACAAGATACAATGTGATGAAATAAATATGAATTTAAAAACAGCTTAAAAATAGACTGCATGGAACTTGATTTACCTTCAAAGGTACCGTTGCCTTATGATCTCAAAAATCTGTATCTTAAAATCCCTTTTTTGAACTTAAGAGCAAGAGCTTCTCTTCTTTTAAAGGGTAGATTTAGGCACTATCTTCTTTATCAGAAAGGTCTTTATTAAGCAAAGCCTCATTGCAGCATGCAACTGCCTCTGAGGAAAAATTTCAAAAAATCTTCCCAGCAGCAGAACTGATTTTGAAAATCTTTGTATCTCCCACAGCTCTAGCAATAATTTACTGCCACTAATGTGACAGTTCCATTGCAGTGCTGGTCTGTAGGGAGGTGGGTAGAGATTTTTCATTTCTTTGCTTTGTTTTTAGGAGTTTGTATTAATGTTTCTCCCTTTCAGTCAAGGCTGAGGGACCTCCTGCCTGCTGCAGTGGGGATGTCTGTGCTCCCCGCTGATGTCCAGCAGGAGCCCGTGCCCCAAGCCAGGGTCACTCACTGCTCAGACAGCAGCGGGCACTGGGCAGGCTGGGCTCTGCTCTGCAGGGACACTGAGGAGAGGAGCTGCCACCACAAGCGCTGTCACAACCAAGGTGCAAAACAGGCCACAGAAATGTCCTGGCCTTACGACATCATTGCCAGTATCTTTGGCAAACTCTTCCACCTCCTCAGATGCTTGTTGGCAGCTCGTGTGCGACCAGCCTGAAGGAAGTGCTAGAGCAGGAGGTGGGCATGAAAAAAAAGGCTGGCAGCAAGGAGAACCTTCCAGCTCTGAGTCATGGAGACCAACAGCAGTCAGAGCATCAGACACATCTCTCCTTAGCTTTTTTGACTGGCTGCTGCAGGTACCCAACACTCAGTGTACTTGCTGCCGTGAATCCAGCCCCTGACACCAAATCCGTCTCCCGCCTTCAAGCTGATACTTTTCAGTCAGTGAGATCTCTCCTTGGGAGTTCTGTGCTCAAAGCTGGAGACATTTTTGAGGAATGGAAAACCTGAGTGTTTCATTACTCAGCATCCCTTACCAAGTGTCTGTCTCTCTGTGATCCTGCCTCTGTTTCTACAAAGGGTAGATGGCATTTCCCTGCCACAAAGGAGAATCGTGAGGATAACTACAGAAAGGGTTGTGCGGCATTCAGAAACTAAATACCAATTACACAGGGCATTGGGGTGTAATAAGAGAGCTGAGGAAAGAAAAGGCCATACCAATCAAGCTAAATGAATTATTTACAATCAACTACAGAATATGTTTAAGGATGAACCCACAGCAGAGCCTTTCAGACCTGTCAAATCAATGGAACCATCTGCACTTGATGTGTCAGTAGACAAAGTTTAATAACAAATCAATAAAATGAGTAGTAATAAATTACCAGGATGAGAAGCATGACTCAAACATGTGGAAATGGAAAATACTGAGCCAGTTTTTTAAAGTGAAACAACAAATTAATTAAATCTGGCTTGGGGAACAGGTAGATCTACTTAACTTCCTTAGGAATATTAAATTACATTAAATTCATGGACCAGAAATATCACCTGAATTTCTAGAAAACTTACAAAAGGCTTATAAGAAAGATGGGGACAGACTGTTTAGCAGGTCCTGTTGCAATAGGACAAGGGCTAACGGTTTTAATCAGAAAGAGGGCAGAGTTAGATTGGATGACATTTTTTATGATGAAGGTGGTGAGGTGCTAGAACAGTACTGGTTGCCTGTGGCTTTGAGTGACCTGCTGCAGTGGAAGGTGTCCTTGTCCATGTCAGGGTGCTTGGCTCTCTTCCAACCCAAACTATTCTATGATTCTATGGAAGTCAACGTGAATAAACACAAAGGGATGCATGGGGAGTATCAGTCCTTAGTAAATCTATGCACTGATATACACTAGGTAAGAAAATACTTCCCAGGGAAGAAGTGCTGGAGACTTTCAGTATTTTTCTAGGAAAACATGAATTCGATGATTTGCATTAGTGAAAAAGGCAAATTTATACATGCAGTTTAAGGAAATGAATAAAAAACCCAAGATAAATATTTGTTATTGTACCATGATACAGACACCCACACACCTCTACCTATAGTCCTGATCCTTTCATTCCAAAGAAGACCTGGAAAAGGCAAAGAAGGAACAGAAAGGGCAAAAAGGGCGAGTCTGTTCTTTTTCTCACAGGAACAGACTATACAGACTGTCTCCTCAGCTTTAAAAGAAAGGATGAAGAAAAGAGTATAATAAAATTAATGAAATTAAAAATTTCAGGAAAGAAGGAATAGGGGACACTTGTTGACGAGAAATGGAGGCAAGAGTAATTTAGCCACTAACAGATAATATACCGTATGCAATTAACAAGTAGTTGTTGTGGACTCTGAAAATTTTATTTGGCCTAAAAAAAACCTTCCTTTGGAGGGAAAAATCTACCAACAGCTATTTTAATAGTCAGAGAAGATCTGCTATCAGATACTATTTGAAACAGAATAATAGGTGGGAAGAAGGACCTTTGGTCCACCTGAGTTTCGTGGTCATGTTCACTTTCACACATTGACCCTATAGCACTGGGGCTTGGGTTTGAGCTGTACACCTTGAAACAGTTGTCTTTTGGCTTCTGACAGCCTGCATGAAAGACAACTTTTATGTTTATATCCTGCTATATTTGTAGATTCCACCTAAGGAATTCAAGCTGAAACCTCTTCCATACAAATGTGATACAGCTGCCCATAGACAGCTGGGATCCACTCCTAGGGACGATAATTTTCTTCAGGCTATGCAAATCATTGCCTATATATCTCTTTTTTCACCTAGTTGTTTCTTCAGAGAAAGCTTAGAGAAATGAAAAACACTAATTGAGAGGTAGATACAACTACTTTTATGTTATTATCAAAACACTGCTTTCATACAATGCCCTTTTTCTTTCCTCTGATGTTTAGGTTTAAAGGGATGGTGCGCTTAACTTTTATCTGAAAGTCTTGGCACAGTTACTTAGAATTTTAAATCAAAGCCATTTAAATAATTTTATTGAATATTGAGTAATCTTTTGGGTTTCCACTATCAAGTAATGTTGCACGATTAGCAACCTTGTCTAGCTGAAGATGTCCCTGCTCATTGCAGGGGGAGCGAACTGGATGACCTTTAAAGGTCCCTTCCAACCCAAGCTATTCTGTGGTTCTATGATTACACTGAATAAAAGGATTGAAAACACATCACAGATTTAAGAGCAATGACTATTCCTGACAACAAAAATTTTACTGACTACTTCAGTGTTTAAATGGAAAACTAAATTTTCCTTGTTTGTTACAGAATTTTACTGGTACAAGACTTAGTGCTTACAATAATTAAAACAACCTACCTAAATATGATTCAATTTACAAGTCTGTGGATGTATGCACATCTTTCAAACCTAGCAGAGTAATATAATGATTTTAAATAAACTGTTAAATAGAACTAATGTCCTCATACAGTACTTTACTTCTTTTTGCAGTTAATCCAAGTATTCCTCACTTTTAGAGAAATTCTCCCACTACAAAACTAGGTCCCTTTGCCTTTGGGTAAAGATATGAGCAGCAGGGAAATTTCCTGGAAACTGTTTTTCAAACCTTATTAAAAATGTTTATTTTCTAGGGAAGATACAGTATTATAATTGGATGTTAATAAATGCTGCAACAACAACATCTAAAGAAATGTTTTAAGGAATATTTTCCTCTGCTTACACTTCGTTATAAACTATATAAGAGAAATATCATCATAATGTTCATGCAAAAAATTACTTGGAGGAAAAAGATGCCATGTATGCCCTGAAGATATCTTTGTTCTTGTCCCTCTGTAAATGATTGACAGGGTAAAAAATGAAGTAATTAACTTCTAGCTGACAGAAAACAGTAACATGGGTCTGTAATGATGGTGCCTCTGAGTGGCATAGTGTCCTACTTATCTGCATTTTAAAGCAACAGCTGCTGGGTCTTTTGCAATGTCTGCAGAATTTTAAAGAGAAGCAAAATTAGAAACAACAGTGCATCTTTACTATAAATGTCATAAAACTGATCCTCACAAGATAGAAATTGAACAGAATGTGTTGGACATATGTGAAATAATTATATTGAAGAGAAAAAAGCAGCTCTTATAACTCTTGACATCTATGTAAAAATACCCTGACGTTTCTGAACCAACATAACTCACATGTACGGTTTCACTGTCTACCAAATTTCCTCTAGACCAAGACAGTTGTCTTGGAGATCTTCTTGAATCAGGACACGTTGTGAAATAAGTTAATTATAAAAGGCTACAGATGCCTTATTGCTAGACTGCATTTACACAGCTAGACATATCTGCACCAGAGAGGGATCGGTATTGCCAACCAGTTTGAAACCTCAGTGTCCAAGGCTAATGCTCTCACGCACACGCCATCCACGCAGCTTAGTACTGGGCTCAGGGCTGCTTTGAGCCCATGCCACAGCCTCGGGCCCTGAGGAGTGATCTGTGGTGTTCCTCCTCTGAAAAGTGGCTGCAGCAATGGACACAGAATGCTGCAGCCCCACAAACCATGCTGTACAGCATGAAATAGTGCTGCATGTCCTAAGCGAGCAGGATGCGGGTGTAGGGGTCCCTCCTAGAGCAAAAGTCCGCGAGACTGTGTCACACAAAGGGATCCAGACTGGTGAAGTCATATCCATGATGACCACAGAAATCTCCAGAGAACTGTCCTAAAACCAAGTTATCCACATTTGGCCTCTAAAGGAACCAGTTTGCTCCAAAAGAGAGCTTGACAGTAAAGAAGCAGTGCAGCGTGAGCAATCAAGGCCTTGGGTCCACAGTGGCCTGCAAGATTATCTGGCTTACATAGTCATACCCAAAGAATTGTGCCACAGAAACATATTTTTAGAAATAATATAATTTTGTTGGTGAGATAAAGCCATCTCTAACCTATCATATTGCAGAAGGTGGAAATCCTGCTTTGGAGTGAATTGAATTAATTCACGTGAATGTGGCTCACAAATTAACCATGATACTTTCTTTGCTAATCACGGATATTATCTTTGAAATGGCCTCTTAGCTTAAGGGCTTCTTTGAATGAAAATGGCAGCTCCTGGAGCCCTACAGCAACATGAAATTCCAGGCTGGCAAGTAATTTATTTTAGCTGTAGCTACACCAGTGATTGTAGCTGCCTTGGACCTTCTTGATGGTTGCTATTCAGAAACCTTCAGATGATCCTGAAAATCAGGACCATATGTAATCTCATATCTTTGATAGTCACTCGAAGTACAGTAAGGCAAAGGGTATTGAATAGTCTACAATAGAATTTAGTGGAGACTGATAGGCTACTCAAAGCTGAAAATAAGTTTCAGATTGATCATTTTTTAATGCCTAAAATGAACATAGGTGGATTTTAAGCACCACAGCCCTACTGCAAAATTCAGTTTCTACTCCCTTCAGTGGACCAAGTATTTTAGACTGTATTTGTTTGTGAGAAGCTGGATGTCTCTCTCTCTCACTTAAACATCTATGGAATTCACATTTAATGCAGGGAAACATCCAGACTGCATTTAATCCTATTTTATATATTTAAATCTTACTAAGCTTTGAATATGCCTAACAAACATATACAAAAGTCAATGTAGAAAGACTGCAACAGGAAAGATCCCTCCCATTCAAAAACAGATATGATATTTACATTCTTCTAGAAGTCTAGTGGTTAGACACTTACTTGAGTATGAGAAATTCAAGATTTTTGCCATGCCATTGATTAAGGAAGTGAGAAATATAAATGTGGGAGATAAAAGTGGGAGATATAAATTCCTTAGCACCCTGAGGGGATTCAAAGCTAGAACATTCTCGTCTTCATAAAGTGTCTTAACCACCAGGTAGCCATTTCGGAAAGGACATTTTTCACCTCTTCTCTTGAAAAAGCCCAGTGACTGAGGGCTCAGGATGGTGAAAGTTTGGGAGAAAGAAGTTGGTGTTGACCCCTAGGCTGGACTCTGGAGGAATGCAGCGGTGAATGAGTTGTTCTGACTGCCATCAGTGATTCCAGGTTGGCTTTGGCTGAAACAGCAGTAATGCAGGGAAAAGGGATATGCTCCTGCCAGATTGTTTTGAAAAACGTGAGGAACATCATCATCACCACCATTTCTTCCTCATACATTTTAAACAACATTGCTGCTCAATGAAGTGCCTATCCTCATTTATGCAAATTTGGTCTCAAATTCCTGAAGAGTTGGCACCTAATACAGAGGCTGAAGCCAGGCTTACAGCAAGAGTGAGAATTCAGATATATTGCAGCGCTTAGTTTTTTCCATAAACTAAACCCAGGGCAGCGTGTTTGAACTCAGCCCATCCCTAAGGTGTTGCAGCGGTCCGTAAGGGAACTTTGTTAAGAATGCATTTGGCCGAACTCCCTGCTTAGCACAGCAAAACTGAATTCCTTACTCAACACTTCCATTTACTGTACATGGAATTTATGTAACTAAGTTAGGCACCTTGGATCATCCTCTAAGGACCATGTATTATGAGATGTTGGGATGCCAAAGCAGGGCTCCTGTAGCTCATAAAATACCCTGGAAGTTAAGTGCACTTCTATCAGCTCTACAGGCAATATTTGAGTCAGTTACGCTCCCTGCTTCTGCATCCTCATCCTGAGGATTGCTTCTTCCTACAGCCACCTTGGAAAATGCTTTTAGCATTTTAGCAAAGTCCGTTCCAAGTTTGTCCCCCATCAATCAGCCATAATGTTTTTATACATACTGCTAAATTCTCTCCTTGGACCAAGAATTCTCCTTGAGTGACATTGAGAACTATTCAGTATGGAAGGTGGTGGTTCAAGGTTTGACCTGCTTTGTATTGACTTGGGGGAGAACAAGAATGTTCCATGCTGCTGAATGGCAACATCAATTCCTTAAACACTGGGAAGGGAGATCAGTGAAAATAAATCAATACTTCACTTAAAAATGGTGTCATGGAAAGAAGTCTCCAAGTCATTCCCTTAAGAGATAAAAAAGAGGTGAAGAACAGTATTTGCTGCACAAATAACACAATAAACCAAATACTGGAAAGCCCTAAAAAACTGCATTACCCTCCTTCACAGACTGTCACCAAACGGGATTATCTCAAAGCTCACTTATTTTGCTCCCTGTCATTAAGAGGAGAAGCACAGCCCTGAGTTTTACGAAACAAAACCCAGAGGTTTACCAAATAAAATGAGATTATCTCTTGCCTACAGAGCATAAGGAAAGGGATGAGAATAGGATTTAAAATAAGGTAGGAGTGATGTGAGAGCAATGACACAATTTATTATTACAAAGATCTGGAAGAGCCAGAAAAAATCAGAACATTAAAACATGGGGACTATCACACTACCATGTCTTGCTGCAATTTAAGTGTTTCTTCCTTTCCAGTTAAGATGAATATGAAAGTAATGTTGTTAAAAAAGCATTATTTATATATTGTATTAGGTGTAGAAATACGTTTTCAAGTAGTTAAAATTTATCCTGTTTCCTCATCCCACTTAATTAATTATGAGGGGTGAATTGTTGCAGAAGAGAGACCAGAAACAGAAGGCATTTATGATGATTTAGTTATGTTTTAACTGATGTCTTACGAAATTTGAGAAACTGGCCAGATCACTGAATGGATGAGAATTTATTGTGATGCTATTTCTGTAGCAAAGTTAATTGTAATGTTATTCAACTTAGAAGAATTCTTATAACACTATAATCCATCATTGATAAAAGTGTTTTTTTTATAACAATTACCATTCATTTGCATATTGATGCAGCCACCTGAATGGAGTAATCTTTTAGGGAAGTGTAATCCCATCCTTTCTGAAAGGTAGAAGGAACTGAATCCAAATTAATGTAGAAAAATTCATTTGAAATACACAACTGGAGCACAAGAGTGGAAATGTATATGAAGGGATGGACTATTATTTCAAAACACTGCCCTAGGGAACAAGTAGTGAGCAGTAGCAACTCACTAATTTGCTTCTCACTCACCTCCCCCCCAAAAAAAAAGTCTGTGACTACAATCACAGTGAACGTCCTCTAGGTTTGTGCATTTCAGCCGAGACATCCAAAATCCAGTACCCTTCACTCTGAGTTCCAGACAGACACAAAAGCATGGCTGTGAAGGGTTGAAAAGGGTTGAAATATGTGAAATGTGACAACTGTAGTTGAACCACTGAACTAATAAAGAGCTGAGAAGTGTGGCTGATGAGGTCTTAGATAACTGATTACCTAGCAAGCTGTCTGTAGCTCATCAAAGGACTAATGGAAATTCACCCAAGGTACCTGCAGTGTACTGTGGAGAAGCATGTAGAGACCTGGAACCACCCAAATGCAACATTAAAGAGATGAATAGAACAAGCACAGAACACAGTGATGTTAATAATTTCAGCTCACATGTATATTTCAGGTATGTTAACCAATTAGAGCATAAAAAAAGGCATGATGGAAACTATCTTGCAGAAGAGGGAATCATTGTCCCTGGAAGAGTTCGACAGCTGTGCAGATGTGGTGCTCAGGGACACGGTTTAGGGGTGCACTTGGCAGTGCTGGTTTAATGGCTGGACAGAATGATCTTAGAGGTCTTTTCCAACCTTATGGATTCTGTGATTTAATGTCTAGAGAACAGATAAAACATAAGTAAAGCAAAGATGCAACTTGAGCTCTTGAAAAATTTGAGCTACTGGGCAGACACTGCTGTGTGATGCTTGATCACCGACATACCGTGTTATTGGCAGAAATCCCAGGGGTGGAGACTGGGACAGCTACACAGGAGGAATTTAGAAATGTTGCCTAAGCACGTAAGGGTTGGTTTTGGGAAAGCCGAAACTTTAAGCACCATGGTCTGGTGGAAGGTGTCCCTGTCCATGGCAGGGGTATTGGAAATAGATGGTCTTTAAGGTCCCTTCCAACCCAAAATTTCTATGGTTTTATAAGGCTATCATAATTATTCAGCTATTGTCATTTTAAGTAACAAATGCACAGGAATTAAATTGTAAATGCTCTCCCTCCAAAAACGCATGAGGTACAATTTGATAGGCCTTCAGGAAATGTAAAGAACAGCCCCCTTCTACAGAGCATGATTTCCCAGCAACCCAAAACTATAAACATCTATTTTTTTATTCTAACAAGGCAAATTTCCCATTAATCATCCATAAGGGAAATCTATGTCAGGCAAAATATTGGCAGAGGAAACTTTAGCCTTGCTAGTGAATGACTGCTTTTATCAGTGAAAAATGCTAAGAAATCGGAAAATAAATTCTAAACTCAGCCAATTATCTCAAATAAAGTTTCAATTATTCTTCTGATTGGGGATGATTAGATTATTCTGTATGCACACTAAGAAAAAATAATTCACAGAAACACAGAGTCCTTAAATCCCAGCCTACCATGATTATTAAAAAAGTATTTATATTTTCATACAAGTACTTCTCCAGATCTAATTACACTAAATTACTTCTGTTGGTACTTCATTCTTCCAAGAACAGTCTGCACAGCTGATTTTTTAAAACGTTCTTTACCCCATAAAGTCCTATTACCATGTACACAGTGTGACCAGGGGTAAAAAGCACCACACCAAATATATCCACTGTTTCACTTTGAGATATTGCAAAGTTTCTGGTATTAATATCACTCAGAGAGAATCTTACTGAAGTATTTGACTTAAATATCAGCAGGTCTACTTTCTAGCAGTATTCTGAGAGCACAAATGTTGTTTTCCTGAACCTCTCTTGTGGGTGTAGCCTTTTTGGTATGTAATAAACAAAGAATTACAAGAAATATTCCCATTCTGCTGACTGAAAAGACAAAGTCCTTGATTAGAAGGCTAAAGCTCTGCAGAAAAGTAACAGCACTGAAAACACCTTAGTTTTATTTTCCTTTGTTCTGCCTCTCCTAGCAGAAATGGTTGGAAGGCCAGATATGTCATGCTTTCAAAGGAATGGATACAGTGATGTGTTTTCAATGGAGTTTTCCTCATGATTTGTGGTTCCAGTACCTCAATAATATGACAGAAGTCAGGGAGAGAGAGAGACTGAATTATCCTTTTCTTAAACCTGTAGGGGTTTTCTTGTTTGTGACACATCATAAGTACAAGCAGAGCCTAGGTCATATTGACCTGAAACGGAAGCATTAGAAGAAATCTGATCCCATTAGAAAAACATCCACTTTGGTTGCAATAAAAAACCCCCAACCTCTTTTCACACATCGAATTCAGAAATTTCAGACAGAATTTGATGCCAGATTCTTCAGAGTTTGGTGACTTAAAGAGTCTGAGATTACTTATTCAAAATCTATTTATCTCTAATTACTGCAATTGAATGTCCTACAGTGAACAAACAGCTTGTTGTAGCGCTCCAGCATCACTCCATATCTCTCTGACAATATAACTGTGTATCTTTAGGTCCTAAGTCAAGGCAGAATCTGAGGTACTCAATTCCAGAATAACACCACATCCTGGAGAAATAACTCAGATATGATGGAAAATTCTTTGTGTTCTTTAAACAGGCAGAAAACTTCTAAACTAACTGAGTAAAATTCTTGCTGGCACTAAGATTTTTGTCTGACCTATGGCAATGTATGATTCCTTGATTCATTCCACATTACCACTGGTTATATTGACTGCAGATAGGGTTTACCGATTTTGTTGAAGACATAATTATTACAGAATATTTAATTAAAAAAATAGAGTATTTCCAATATTTCATATACTTATCTGTCTGCTCTTCCAAAAGATAACAAAATTCCATTTCAAATTGATGTCCCTGGTAGCTCTGGAATATATTTAGAACTCAAGGCAAGTAGAAAAATGAATGCAAATCTTTTTTGTAAAATGCTGGGGTAGGTAGTGCATTTCCATAGATGGAACACTAAAAGTACAACTTCAGCAGCTTAATATTTTATAAAATTTCCTAAAAAAGCAGCATTTAAATCTGAGTATAATTGAAGTGTCCTTTCCTAAAACTCAAATGCCAAACAAAGTAGGGATTTTCCTTTCACTCGTCTTAATGCAAATTGGGAGCTGCTGCACTGGAGTAAGGAAATTATAGCAACTAAGAAGTTTAGGGAAAGGAAACTTTAATCCTTCTGCGCACTGTCCACATTAAAAGGGAATATATTCCTATGTCTGTTCAAGCCTGATGTCTTTAGGATGGCAATACAGAGGAATTAAAACTGAAGTAGCTGAAAATCTATCTACCATACAAGACTTTCATACTCTATTGAGATGAAAACAGCCCCATTTTCTACAGGCTCCAAATTCAGCAATGATCCTTGCATTACACTGGATAATTTTCAAGTCATTAATTCAGTCAATTTGCCTATTCTTTCATACTTTCAGTGAGAAAAACATCCTGTCGTTGATTATTTCTTTTACAATTTTTTTCTCCTGACTTCTTGCAGCCAAAGCTGTTGCAATCCTTATTAGAAGCAAAAGTATCTGTTGAATTTTATCCAAATTTTAGAATTGTTTTTATATTCTTGAAGGAAACCTATAGGAAAGTATTTCTAAATGAACTTCCTGGTGGTGTAGCAGACAAAGGCAGATAAATTGATCACTGAGGACATTTAAAAGAAAACCCTGTATTTCTAATCATGTTCAATTTAAAAATCTACTGAATTTTAGTATTAAGCAATAATACAAATTAAACTAGAATCCTAACAGCATCAAGAAAATAAAAGATGATTGCATTAACACAGTAGCTATATAATAAAAGGTCATACTTGGCCTGTGTGAAAAGACAGCCTGTCATTCAGATACTGAAAGAAATTATCAGGCATTTGGTGAATGAGATCAGATTTACAGGAAAGAATAGTTATTTACCACTAGATCAGTGAAACTCACCCGGCTGCCAGGTTTCTTATCTGTTTTGCATGGCAGTTAATAATCTGTGCTCATTGCACCTGCATTAGGAGATGTGGGGAGCTGTGGACTACAAATTGAGCCATCATCTTCTAGCTGTATTTATACCCAGAAATTGATATGAAGTGTCTAATGGTCCATGTCTATGAATTCATCTTTTGTTCTTCCTACTGATGTTCTAATTAATTATTAAAGTATAAGTAGATGAATAGATTTTCAAAGACTTATCAAGAAAAGTCATGTCCAGTTCAGTTTTGCTGAAAGATCTGCTCAAGTTCACATGGCTTTCAAGATGAATACACATGTAAATATTAGTGATGAAAAAGGAATTTTGATTTTTACTCCTGGAACATCTCATGCTTCTGGCTTGAAACCAGAGTAAAGACTGATGACTCTAATTGCAGTCTAGTTGGGGCTAACTTAAGCAGAATGAAACTTATGTAAATCAGATCTGAAGAAGCGCCAGGCACTGAAGTCATGCCTTAACTCATAACTCTGGTAGAGGCTTTAGCAACCTAGTTCTGACCTTGTTAATGTCTCTGTTCTGACCTTGCCAACATCCCTGTAGCTCATCCTTTTTTTACTGTAAAGAAGACCAGGTATGAAATCAGGACCAGACATCAGTGCCCTTAAACAATAAGATGTGATAAATTTGCTATTAACTTAATAACAAGTGGATACTTAATAACAATGTCATAAAAACGTGTCTGTAATGTCATGTCTGGATGAGACACTAGGCAGAATAACTCTGAGAGCAAATGTACTTTCCAGGACATCTCTTGGGACATTACATCCACAGCTTCTCCCTGCAGCAGAGCCTTGTCACAGTAACTTCTCCATGGATGTGGCAATGCTCTGCCAGACAGTATAGAGAAGGAAAAATGACTTTCAATGCTTATACTGAAAGGGCAATTGCATTTTGAATCTGCAAACCCTGTTAGAAACATTGCTTCTACCTTGTTTCCTGCAGTGCTTCTGAAAATGATTTTGATACTGTCTAGTCTCAATCTGTTTTCAAGATGGGTTTACAAAGTTACCTGTTTCCTTGTCCATAAATACATGAAGAAACCATAGACATTTTTCAAATCTAAGCTTTACTTCTTTTACAAGGGTAGTTCCTGAAGTGCTCTCAGCAACATGGAACATGACAGACAAAGCCTGATGGGCTGGGTACAGATGGGAACAGCGGAAAGGACTGAAATATGGCTTTGCATCTTGAACCATCTGCATGAAAGTGGCAAAATACTGCTTGATGGCCATTAGGCTGTGTTTTCATTTTGTCATTGATAGCCTATGATCCTTTTCTCTCCAAATTGTGTTACAATCTCTGCAGAAAGGAGTAATTACTACAGTGGGTATCTGCAGCCTCTACCTGCACTCTAAAATGTCTCAAGGACATCAAGAGGAAAAAGCCTGTCTGCCGAGATAGTGCTTTTCAAAAGAAAAAGATTACAGATCTTTCCAGCTCCCAGAATGAAATAAATATTGATACTTTTTGGAAATGGGAAGGACAGGTATCATTAGCAGCACACTAAGGTAAAAACTATTCCAACCTGACATAACCAAAATCTAAGTGGTTAGAAATACGAGGTTATAAAAACCAAAGCCTTCTATGCTGTTAAGTAACTTCTTCTGCCCTATTTTTTTCCCAAAGCTTTCAGCTGCTGCCCACTATGCCAGGACCCTTTTAAACAACTAGAAGGAAGATGTAGGATCAGAAATAGCATCGTGCCTTCTCTGTAAGCAGGGGTTTGTATAGAAGTAGATATTTGCTGTGCTGAGCAGGTGTGTTGATAATTGTAGCAGCCCAACATACTGGGTGAAGGAATGTGGTTGCCTGCAAGGTCAATTAAAAAGCATAAGAAATGGAATCTATGGAAAGTGGGCGAATGTTTAATTATTGTAATTCCTATTTGGCAAGGAACATCTGGCAAACTCTTCACCAGATAACTCTGATAGTCTTCTTTTGTTTGCTACATTTGTAGATAAAGCAATTAGAGGAAGAATATTCAAGAGAAGCATGAGCCACACACAATCAGAGTTTTCACAAGAGATGAAGTTAGAGACATGGCAGAATGCAGATGTACACACTTATATAGACACACATACACAGATATGTTAATCTCTGAAATAATTTTTACTCCATTTGTTCTGAATTTGAGGTGCATACAGAGAGGATCAAATCCTACTTGTCAAGACTGGTCTACAAGAGGGACAGAGACAGGGCAAGCAGTGCCAGACCTGCTGGGGCTGGCACGCTGAGCTGGATCCCCTTGGACACCAGCTTTGAGTATCGACCAACCCTACACAAGCACCACTCACAGCAGAAATACTAAACCAGCTGCATCTAAACCAGGGGTTACTCAACAGGATGTCAGCAAGGCCTGGGAGGACTTGATCAGTACTTTTTTCCCTGTTACGAGAGTGGGGTGGCAGGGAATAACCAAATGGAGCTGATCCTTATGATCCCCAGTTCAGGCTGGCAATTCCCCACATCCTTCCAGGCTTACCAGAGCATTATTACAGTAATTTCTATTTCTAATGAGAAGTAAAAGGGTCAGCAAAGCCTACTGGTCCCACTTAGCCTCATCACAGAACTTGGCTGGGCTCCCTCCTCATAGATGAACTTCCTTGCAGTGAGACCAAAGATCTTCCTCATTTGTCTTGATTAGAAGGAACTTAGAATGCAAATTCCCACCACCCTTTTCAGCAGCATTATGTCCTGTTCCACACTGTTCTCAACTTCGTTTCAACACAGCTGATTTGGAGAGCCTGTTCTACAGTGGCTTTATGGCTTTTCTGTATAAGATTTCAGGTAGAAAACTCTTCAACAAGGCCAAGCATTTTCTTTCTCTCACATTGGCCACTGTGCTGTGTACCAGTGCACATATTCAAATTTCCAACTTTTGACTGTATTCACACAAGCTTTTATTTCAGTAGGCTTCCTTCTCCATGCTCATGGGCAAAGCTACTCTCTTGTACTTTTCCAGTTGAGAGCTGCACAAACTGGCAGTGTGCTATTATAGCTGTTGACATGGAAACATCATAAGCAACTATTTGTTGGATAAGACTGCTTTTTCACAGAGAACAGACACAGCTTAAATGCATGTTTTGCTGACTCACTTTCAGCCATTTTAAGTCACAGACAGTTTATCTTCACTACCACATCCCCCCTCCCTGCACCGATGGATCACGTTCAGAGTTTGTGCTTAAAAATGAGGCTGAAACTGTGTCTGTCTTGGTTATAAAAATTTCAAACAAATCCTATTCCCACATGAGGCCAAGATCTTCATCCTCATCATCTTCTGGCTTGGATATTATTCTATCTGACACTTTCTAGTTTCCAAAGCAGAAACCAGGTAGTCCCTCTAGGGAATGGAAAAGCACAATATATGTGCAATGAAAAGCTATTAAGGTGTCTCTTAAGAAAAGAAAAAGGTGTGCTGCTTCTGCAGAGCAGACATTGTGTCAAGCACATTACCTGTTCTGGGACATTATTTTAATAACTTATGAAACAGAACAACATGGAAAATGGCCAGAAGTATGTACTGCTTATGCCTACTGAAGTTACTAATAGAAAAGCTCTTTCACACCAGGCACTAATAGTTCAGCACTGAGGGCACAATTCCAGGTCTCAGCCAGTTATTTAAAATACAACATGTTTTACTGAAAATATGAAGATAAGATGACTTAGGCAAGAATGGCTTTGGTAAGGAGCTGCTTTATAGTCTGTTTTCTATTCTGAACTTTATGCAGAACATGCTATCTCAGATTCCTGTAGGCTGTGGCTGATTCACATGGGGCTCTGTCCTTCCAGGTGCTCAGTACTGTGTTCATTAGCTTGAAATTTTGAACACAAAGTAGCTGATGATTTGCAAAGCCACAACCACATAGAAATGAATCTGCTTTTTGCCCCTTTTTCACCCAGCTGCAGAAACACCCATTGATAAAAGGGTTGCTGGGCTGTTGGTTCATGCTGCAGCCAATGATGCTTTGCACTGCATCTGTGGGAGGGATGGGCTGAACACATTACACAGGCAGTGCCCAAGAACAGCAGATATGATAAACATGAAGATGTGAAGGAAAGAGCTGGTGTCAGATGAGAGATGAGACTGTTTGACTGATGTGTTTACATGTTCAGTTTTCACTCTCCATTAACTGCTTCATCTTTGTCTGTGAAATGCTATTAAGAATTGCAAACAAACATCATTTTTCCTTAACTGTTCATTAGTATCAACACTGCAAAAAAGCATCAGATGAGTAAGAAATGCAGCAACTGTTGGGAAAAATTGTAATAGCTTGTGAGGTGGCTAACAGTTTCAACTGACAACATATCAAATATATCAATTTTCACAGTCTTAGGGTATTGGTGAGACATACTGTTGTATTTACAGCATCACATTTTAGGGTGGTCTTTTTAGCACTGGACTGCCATCAGACTAAAACCTGAAGGCCTTTGTATTGTGAGTAGTCCAAGATTAATAATTCTCACATCCATCTTTCAGATGGGAGTGGCATCAGAATTGTAAGTCTTAGGACACTTCAGTTAAGGACCTGTGAATATTTCACAGACATAATATAAAAAAGTGTGAAATGCTCACAGTTCCCACTGTCATCAGTGAGAGGCCTCCTTAAAAAAAAAAACAACAACAAAACAGTTCCTCTCCAGATATTCTCTGTTCTTCAATTTTCAGTTGAAATTTTTAATTTGCTCTGTTCTTTGCAGAAGAGTGATGAACATGGTAATTCTTACAAATGCCTCTAAGCATATAAACAGGTTGAATTTTGTAAGAAAATATTAGATTTGCTTTGCCAAAGAACAGAGTTGGTTTCATCTTCCTTCATTTCACAGATCATCACATGTTTTGTAAGCCAGATGCTTTTGCTCTAAACATGGAATTCAATGCAATAACAACAATAAATCCAACAACTATTGGATTTATTTTCCATTGTATTAGGTATCCCAGCATATCTCTCATCCTTCTCAGTTCCTCAGTGTTTCTGATAATTAATGAAGACCTGAATGAACAGTGATCCAGTTCAGCTCTTGAATGTCACCCTGGGGAAAAGGTCTCTAAAGCACACAGAGTGACCCTACTTGCTTTGAAAAATAAAGATTTACACTATTTCCTTGGTTCTGAATCTGAGCAGCTCTCACTGAAGCCAGTGAGAACATTTGTGCCAGGAGGATCTGGAAAAGGCTCTGATTTTCAGAGAAAGAACCACTAAAAAGTAGTAATTGAATATTCAGAAACTGTTACTTAACCAGGACATGTGAAATGAGTAACATTTCAACATTTTGAGTCTGAAAAGGAATTTCAAGTCCAATAAACCATTTCACAAATTTAGTTTGTGTGTGTACCTATCTGTCCATTTCCAAACATATCTGCATTATGCCATTTATTACACATTTTCTGAATGCGTGTTTCCATTCTGTGCTACAATTTGGACCATTCAATTGCCCAGGAATCTGAGGTAAGTGAAAAAACTGTACTAAAATTCCATTTTCCTCCACTAACCATTCAGTAAAGGGAATTCTAATAGTTCTATCATTAAAGTACAGGCATGGCTATGTAAGCCATAGCTATTTCCTCATTAAAACAAAAAAAATAATGTCTAGGTGCCAAACTCCCTCATATTTGCTCTCCATAAATCTGTATTGACCTACAGTGCTGCAAAACCTGAAAGAAACTGCAGTCTGGATGCTCCCAGATGCTGGAGTCATAAACTCATCCAGCTTGATGACTGTGTAGTGAATGTATATGGACCTTCAGTAGCGCTAACTAAAGTGACAAATGAATTTAGAAAGAATCCTGGGGAATAAGAGTAAAAAAAAAAAAATCAGTCGAAATAAACAAGACTGTCAGTGCTTCAAAGCGATGCTGCAGAAGAATGTACAGACATCAGTCAGAAGCCTGATGTTTCCAGATATGTATACAAACACTCGTGTGTGTGTGTATGTGTGTGTGTGTGTGTGTGAGTGTGAGAGAGCAAAAGAGAAAGATTTGCAGTGTGGGTGGGATTCAGGTCACTCAACTTGAAGTGTCTCTAATATAGATGTTTACATCTCAGCTAATCACCTGAGGCTTCTTCCACTCAGCTGTGAGAAATAGACATTTTTAGGGCATGATTCGCCTGAGCAATTTTAGATGTCTACTTCTGGATGACATGAATTGTACTCTGAAAGTGCCAAGTGCACTCCACTGACTCAAGAGAGATACTAGGCAATTAGCTTAAGTGAAGATTTTTGCAATGTGTCTGTAGATATAACATATAATTAACACTAATGTATCTATTTGGATTTTCTTTATATATATATGCACACACACATATCTCTCAAAAAAATATTTTCTCTCCTTGTAATGAGTATTTAAGTATGACCAATTCATACTCTCTCTGGTTTCCTCAGTACCTCATTCTGAACACCCCGGTGCAATATTGTCTTCATTGCATTTCTCCTTCCAGACCTACAAAGCAGAGCTTTACATCACCCAGTCTGATGTTATCGTGTTCAGGTTTCACCACTGTGATATCTCCAATAATTGCATTTCTCAGGCAGATTTCAGACTGTACTGCAACTGGCTGTGCAGATTCCCAGAAGAATTCTGCCCATGGAGCCTTGACCTGATGTTCACTAGCCTGGGGGGTTTCACTGCCTCAAAGAAGACAGGGAGACTGAACGACGGTTGCAACAGACATTGCATAAAAGCAGCCCTGGATATCAGATTCAATCTTCACAAACTGCCTCAACCGAATTTCAACTGTAGCTCTGAAAAATTCAAAACGGAGAATTTCTGTAATCTGTTGAAAATCAAAGTCTCTCTAGTGGAAGATGTCCCTGCCCATGGCAGGGGTTTGAAACTAGATGATCTTTAAGGTCTCTTCTAACCCAAATCATCTAATGGCAACATGCTAATTTCTAAGTTCAGGAACTTTGTATAAAGGTGTCTAATACCTAATAGAGAATCCATTGTGATGGAAATCAGAGTAAACCACCCAAAGTACCTCAGCTTTGGCTTCCTTTTTGCTGATGCTAAGTTGTGATGGCAAATCTCCAGGTTCTTCCTCATAGCTCAATAAAGAATGAACCAGCACACACACATTTTTATCACATAATGCTAATGTTTGTATGACACATATATGTCAGAGCTCTGAAAAGCTTAGCACTAATTTCAGTTAGAAGAAGACAAGACTAAGAGGCACCCTCTTACATTGTACACATTTTTCATAAATAGTGCAGCATGGACTGGAAACAAAATGTTGACTGTAAGCTTCTTCATCTTATTGGGAAGAGCCCTTGGGCCCACTTCCCAGTGCAGTGTTCTTCCCTGCACAGTGGAGAGGCAGCTGCAGAACCGCTTCTGACATTGCAGCTGGATCCAGTCTTGCTCCAGCCCTCCATCCCCACCTTTACAGCCAATTGTGCCATTCCCTTTGCACTGATATCTTTGAAAGTAGTGCTGAAGCTGAAATAGCTGCATTTCAGTGAGCTCAATAACTCCCTTCATACATGGCAACGAGGAGCGCTGATGAGAAATCATGTTTGGTCACTGACAGTACTGAACAGATTTTAAACAGAGAAGTGGCAGCGAAAGGGCTGGGGGGGTGTGAAGCTTTTGAGTTATTTCTGCAGAGTGATACGACTCCACGGTGCCTGGTTGTGGCTTTAGACAACTGGAATTTTTAAAGATAAACATTATTTCAGAAGTTCTCTGGTTTGAATAAAGCTTAAACGGTGCAGTGACTGTTTATTCTAAGCGTATCTAACTACTTTTCATCTGTAAACCAAAACCAGACTCTAAGACGGCAGTTTTGGATGCCAGATAATTCCTGAAAACCTTTTCTTTGTATGTCTAGTAGCAATTACTGAAGCATCTACACTTATCCACAGAAATCTAGCACAAGTACTTTAAGCTCAGGAACAATCTAGTAAAAAACCAGGAAAACCACTTAAGCTCTCAGTTTCCTCCAAAGCTTGGAAGTTAAAGTTTCAGTGGCTGCTCCAGTTCACCAAACTTTTTAAAGGACTGTACTTCTCTGATGCTTTACTCTTCAAAAGCCTGTCATGCTCCATAGGCTGTGAGTTAAATAACGCAATCTGGCATTTCCTAAGAGTAGTAACAGTAACGATATGTAGCCTGAAAAATTTGACTACTGATATGGACCCAGGAGGACAAAGCAAAGCACATATTTATTTCAAGACAAACAAACAGATAATCTTACAAGAGCAGATTTTAAAACCCTGAGCCAAAAAGACAAAAAGGAAGACATGAATTTGCATAAGACCCTGCTATGCATGTATACAGCACAGTGTTTAGCCGGTGACAAACTTGTTTATTCTCCTCGTTGATCATGAGCTGATGACTGAATTCCAACGACTTACATTTACATTTACATTACATGTTGCCTCACTTAATTTAATATAGCTTCTTTCACATATCTCAATACTGTGCTTTTTTAGTAGGGGTTGGATGGGGAAATCACAGACTATAAGGTAAAGAAGAAAACCCTGCATCCAACCAACCCCACATCCACTGGTATAACTGTAGCTTTACTTTTTCTCACCCTCTTTTGTTGGCTTTTCTATGAGCAGATAATGACACTTATTTTCAATTATTACAACCTATATGGATCTTAATTTATTTCCTTGTGTTGCCTAGAATATAGTGATTTGCTTCAATTCAGCTTTCTGGCTAAAAATTAACCATGCTTGCTGGACTCAGTGAAGAACAGCAAAATCACTACATCCCAAAGAAAGGAAAACAGCAAACTTGAATCATAAACTTGGCATTACAGCTAGAGATTTACAACAACATATGGTCATTTGCCTCTAGCTCTCTTGCACATGCTGACTAAAATAATCCATTGAAAGAGAAATGTCCTGAGTTGTAAGAATAGAAACCAAATGCTAGATCCTAGCTTTTTACATGCACCCTGCCTGTAAAGAGCTTACCCATAAAGAGAAAATGTTCATCTCTGAAAACAAGTACATTTCTGAGCCCACATTTATTCTTCCTCAGTGCCTAACATAGACATAAGCTACCTTTGTAATGAGTGTATGTGAATTGTACTAACAGGCACAGTGCTGCAGGTGTTACTGCACTACAAACACGTCATGGTAATGTGTAAGATACAGAGCCTCTCAAAGAGGCTGCTCAGACATGGACACAGCCAATTGTGTGGGTTTGAGTGAAAAAAGTAAATGCCAACAAAAGTGACTGAGGCTTTTGTGGTTTTCTGCTTCAGAGGCTTGGGGTATTTGTTGGAACAACTGTGGAATAAAAGAACAGGTTTTGCATTTATGGTTTGGGAAGTGCTATTTAGATAAGCAGCTAAGACATCAAAGACTCCTGCAGTGAAGCACCAGGGCACAGCAGCTTAGTGAAACAGACCACAGCCGGGATTCATGAACTAGCAGAAAACCAGGCTCATCTGGGCAGCATACAGAGCAACACGACACAGAAGAACTAGGCTAGTCCAGATGCAGCACAGACATCTCAGCGCAGCTCAGAGTACAGGTTAATAAGCCTCAGCTCCCAGCAGAGCTTACCAGGTCGATGCCCATACACGGAGGATCAAGCTCTGCTGCAGTTCAAACTGCAGCAAGGTGTTCAGGACCCTCTGTTAGCCCTTTATGGGTACACCTCAATTAACCTGCACTTGCTGCCTTGGACTTCTTTACCATTGCTCCCTACATTTTGGGGTTCCTAGCTTACCAAGAGAAAGGAAGCTTGGATCTGCCCATCCTTACACACACAACTGTAGCTTTTCATAAAATGCAAATTCAGGGAGCTGAACAAAGCTCTTGACAACAAAGTCTGTCTGGCCTGGAAAAAAAACTGCTTCAGGTCAGAGAAGGTTAGAGATTCATTGAAAACCTCAACACTTCTAATCTGACCTTGCCTCACAGCAACATCAGCTGTAAGAGTGATCCAAATCCCTTCAGTCATTGCTCTTTCTGGCAGCACTACCAATTAGTGCTCCATGTGGTTGCTGCCCATTAGAATAAGACCCTTCATGCTAACATTTAAATTTTACCTTCCTTCTCCGCTACCTTACTCCTTCACACTGAAAACATAATGACAAAACGTAGAATTTAGCCTTAATTGGATCTCTTCGATGTTATCACCTGAATTAGCTCCCCTATGAATAATTATCACTGCCTAGAGGCTGACAAATTGCTTCCCTCTACCTCATGATTGTCAGGAATTTCAAATTATATGCTGAGCATGGGGAGGGTGGAGGGGAAAAAGGGGAGAATGAAAAGTAAAGCCCAGAGAAGCATAATTATTAAGATTATTAAAAGACTTGACAGAGTCCCATAGTCCCCATGAGTCCCAAAAGCTGTGAGTGAAAGCAAGAATTTTCTGGGGCAACTGGGCAACACCCAGTCCGGCAACAGACTTGTACAGTCAAAGTGAAACCACAACCACTGCTCACAATCAATTACAAAGGTAATTCCTTTTGTTATACACTACACCGTTTAAGCTGTGGACAGCAGCTCATTTACCGTCTCATCTGCACATGTGATCTTGCAAGGTAGATGGCAAATTGTTTGCAGCCTAACCTGAAAGGAGGGTAAACATATGCAAGGGGATAGCAGCAGATTGCCGTGCATTTAGAACAGCATGTAAGAGTTTGTGTTTTGCAACAAAAAGGTTTTGGCAAAGAGGTGCTCTTACTGAGAACACTCTCTCCATGTCTGGGCAAGACCTCACAGAAACACACTGTGTCCTTACTCCACAACAGAGCTAAGAACTTTCATATCACAAACCCAAATCACTACAGAAGTATGATGCTTTTTGCAAATTACTTGAAATGGTCAAATAGGGCTTTTATCCAATCTCTTCACTAATGATGCTGTGCTTGTAAGGTGGATGCATTTCTCAGCTCATTTCAAGGCAGCTCCTCAGACTTCTTTCTCACCTTGCTGAACCAACAACATGCGTCCCGCATAGACGAGGTAGCTGCTGACATATTCCCAGGAGAAGGCTTTTCCTGCTTACCTGACATACAGTGACCTCTTCTGATTAGTCCTCAGGGAGCCAGATCCAGAACTCATGCTGTGATTCATCATCTGCTCACGCAGGTCATGGATTTTTGCCTCAAATCGAGCGTACTCTAAGGAGATAAGAAAACCCCAGAGAAGAAAGATATTTTAGATTTCTTGACCTATATAGTCATTAGGGCTGCTAAAGGCAAATTAACATTAAATTAACGAGTGTAAGGCATGTATTGAAAATTGAGGTCTAATAGAATCTTGCATTAATGCATTATCTTAGGTAAATATATGCCCTTTTTACCGTGGTACCTGAACATTTCAACACCAGCTAGGTGAGGAATCAGATATCTAGACCCACTGTTTCTGCAGTTTCAGGAAAGGAAAGGAGGTTTAAAGTGTGTTAAGAAATATTTTTCAATCTGTGGAAAGGATGTTGAAAGCAGTTTTCCACTGTATTGTTCCTCCTTCCAAACGATGTGATACCTTGTTAGGGTCAGTGGGACGGTGCACTGAAGTTACTAATGAGTCAAGCAATTACTGTAAAATCCTGTCAAAATGAAGGAGGTATTTCCAAGTCCAATTATTGCCAAAGCAGCTGGCAAATCCTTGTACGAGCAATCAGCCACCTTATTTACTCTGCCCACTGAGGCTTGGGCTCTGTTCCTTTTAAATAGGTGGAGCAACATCTAATTCTTAGGGTGGGTGACCCCAGAATCTCCAAACCTAAGCTGCATAACAGTGGCACGGAGCTGTGCCCCACCACGTCGTTCACCTCCACAGTTCTACTGGTAGCTCTGTAAGATGTTGTGCCCTTCTGCCAGCAACATGGGACCAGCTAGAGCTGTGTCATTTGGTGACACCTCTCCCTGACAGGACACAGCCTCATCAATGGTTCCTCCAGCTGGCATGTTCCCCTCGTTCACCGCGTGACTCCGTGGGCTGAGTTTTGGTTTGTGAGAAGAAAGGTTGAGGTTTTGGATTCATGATCGAATTCCTTGAAACTGACAACCTCCAGCAGCACAGAGAGCCATAATTCAACCTAAACCTGGGAAATCTACTGATGTGAGCTATAAGACTAAGTTGAGGGGGTGTGCAAAATACATTTCAGTGAGTCAGTGACACTTTGAAGAGTAAGATGTTGCAGACTGATGCCAGCAGAGAGAAGATGATGTTCCCAGCACCTCAGTGTTTTATTTCACTAACACCTTCAAAAGAAGGGTCCCTTTCTCCACAGCAAGGCTAAAGCAGAAGTTCCACCAGCACACAAGGTTTCCTCCCTTAAAGGATGGAGGTACATCCCACCAGCTCACACCACCTTCCAGCTTAACCAAATAAATCTTTACAGTGCATTTATAACCCATTGGTCTGCATCTTGTTTGGTGCTGTTTGAGCTACATGAGGATGCTGTAAGACAGCAACATTCACATTTTCTCCTAGGAGAACTCTCACATTATTTTTGTTTGATCATTTGCCGTTCCTACTGGCTCAGTTCCCAGAATGTCTAGATGCTTTGCAACAACTAATTCATCTTATTCAGTGCACTCTAAATTTTCATTGGATAATACACCTGACCTTTACAAGATCCCACATTTTGCATAGACACTAGCCACCTTCAAGATGGCTTGGCAGAGTGGTTTGATTTGGGGTTTTGTGTTTGGGTTTTTTCCCCTCCTTCCCTCTTGACACATTTTGCCTCCCTTTCCATTGAGCTTCCTTGGCATTACCTACTCAGTCTGTTAAGTGACAGTGGCTACTTTGCTCATCAGTTGGGAACCTCTGCTGTGGTATAAGACTCTTCAGTCTTCCCACATACCTATGACTTCACTGACTGCAACTGAAATTCTGTATGTCAGGAGAAGAGAAACTCCTACGTGCAGACTGTATTTTAGATTTATTCTGTAGCTTGTTTCTTGCTCATTTCTTTCACCTAGAGAACATCTTTAAACGTCTTAGAGATTTAAAAGCACAAGTTCTCAGTGGAACTAAGGCTCCTACAAACCCATTTTTTTAAAAGTAGAGTTTAGTTTTGAAGTGTTTATCCCAGTGTAGGATTTAAGTTTGCTCTGTGTGAGTCATATTTGTTCTAATCCCCTGCTTTAGAATTTATTTAATAAATAATCATCCTCTGAGCAAAGCTTTGTTTAACTTATATTTCATTGAAACAAATCTAACATTTCTTCTTGGCAAATAGGAAAGGTGATCTTAAGGACCAAATCTTGCATTTCTCTTCCTCATACAGTGTCAGTCCTACACAAATAGACAGAATATTACAATTCTAGGAGTTGTTACTAGCTCTCTTTCATTTATGGTGGATAGTCTGAAGAAGACAATAAACGTACAGTGTAACTCAGCTTCCTTAGTGTTTTACATCTGGGCAAAGCCAAAGACATGAATGATCTACAGCAGAGCAACTTTCCCTTTAATAAGCAGCCCCATGCCAAGCTGACTCTGTATGTAAGGTGTGGGAGTAACTTCCAGATTTAGACACCAATCTGGAGAGTGAGAAGAGAGGACTGAAAATCTGACTCTCTCTAGCACAGCATCCAGCTATTTGCAACTTGAACATCAGATACTCCAACGACTACAGCTTGGTCAGATGATGATATCGTCTGTGTTCTGACTGTAGAGCTCACTTGTAATTTAATCAGTTTTAACTGACTGTAAACTTATTTTGAATTCAAGAATCTCTCTGGGAGATCTCTTGAAACCACAAGACATACTAAAAATTGTCTAATAAGTGTGTGATGGAAGCTCAAGGTTCAAGGTCTTCCTCCCTGCTTGATAAAAAAAAATTATTGAAATACTAATGATATCCTGTTACTTTGTTTATTGAGATTTTTTTTCCTTTGGATTTACATTGATAATTTCAAAATCCCCCAAATTTATTTGATTATATTTTCCTACTGTACCTTCTTCATGTTTCTGTGTAAAAAATACTGAAATGTACACTTGTCCCTTCCTCCTGGCAAATACCTGGACAAAAAATTGCATGACCATCAATGCAGGCAGTATTTAACTCAGCTCAGATCAGCTTCTTTAAGCTCAGTCCTCCTAGTTCTCCTATTGATTCCTAGATACTACAGTGACAGATGCATTTGAAATGTGAACAGAAGAAGAAACAGTGATGCTCTGCCATCAGAACTGCTGTGGTAGTTCTGCCTACTGGGAAAAAGTCCTTCCTTCTCAATACTTCTTTGTACATTGGGTCATTCCAGAAGAGCTGTTTCCTAATAGCTTTGCGTTTGTTAGGTGTGAATAAGGACAGTGCTAAAGTCCAGACAAACACTTCATGCTTCCTTCAAATTCAGCACTCAATCTAAATAACACACTTTCAAGGCTCCTACACAATGAAAAGGACACCAAGGTTGTGACATACTGAGAAAAAAATACAGTTAAAGCTGATTCACTAATTTCATGCCCTTTAAAGAAAGGGAGAACAAAGAACATGCTTCTACTGGAATGCTTCATTAGCAAAACTTCCCAAATTTAACTTACTACAATCCAACTGCAAAGATCCTACCTATTGCCTGATTAATAATGATTTAACAACTCAGGTAGTTTAAGAAACTGACAAAGCTGCACATTAGGGTAAAAGGGCAAATGGGTGAGCAAATAGAAACCTGTATTATTTCTGGGGTCAGAACTGATAATACAATGATTTGTGCTGGCCTGTGGCTCTGGGATTGTTGCTGTAAGAAACTTGCAAACGGAGTGAAGTGTTTGTTCAAATACCAGTTTAGAGGTGGACCAGGGCTCATGGCAGTGTAGGTAGACCTGAATTTGGCTGTCCCAAAGATACAGACAGCACTCATTGGCCCTGGAGAGGTGGGGTTAGTGGCACTGGATGTGGGAGAGGAGAAAGCTGCTGTGAGCAGTGGCCCAGCTACAGGGAGAGCAAGACCAGCTTTCAGGGCTCTGGCAGTGCTGCCACAGGAATATCCCCATTTCACCACCAGTCTGTTTTCTAACGTTGGCCCCCACTCAGCTTTCTGGCCAGTGAGGAGATAGAGAGGAGTCATCTTGAATTGCTACAATGTGAAGTGCCCCAAGCCAACCAAGGCCACACCAGCAGATTTGTCAAATAAAGACACCAGTTTGAATAACTAATGCTTGTCTGCTTCATACATTCCTTAGACTGAATAAATGGACATGGAGCTGGTGATTTTCCTTCTACCTCATTTCCACACCTTGCCAAGTGCTGTATCTAGGACTCATATGTATTCTAACCTTCAAATATTGAGGCAATCTTTTCCAAAGCACTTGGAAACATTGAAAGGACTGGATAGATCTTTGTGAGTAAACTTCAAACACCCTGAAGCTTCTCCTGAGCTCGCATACCGAGAAATCAAAGCAAGGCAAATGGCCAGCACTGTTAAAAAAACATCTAAAACCTCAAATCCAGAGTAATGCACTTCATGTTTAGCTGGCCAAGATCAAAAAACTATGATTTACAAAATCTTGCCTAATCCACTTTGGTATCTCAGGGAATGCAGATACCAAAGTTTTTACAGCTGAAGTGATTTAGATGCTTAAAATTCTGCCAACCCATCTACCCACTGTGCAAGTGAGTACCCATGTGGTGGGAAGGAATGTTTTATCACACACAGACACCCCTCCCTTTTCAGCTTACTACCGACTGTCCTTGGTGGTCCATGGCCACACCTGGTACATGAACTTTTGTGAGTCTGATTACTTAACACTTAAGTCTCTCCAAATAACATGAGTTTCTCCAAATATCATGAGTTCATGAGATCTGTGGTGGATGCAAAGACATTAAGGACAGTTTGGGATGAGTTTTGCTGCAATGTTCTTTCATATACGAGGAGTAAGAGCTTCTATTAGTATAAGCAGTATATTGAAATTTTAGTTTAAAAATTTTCAAAATTAGTTCAGAAATGGCCTAAAAGGCTGAGAATACAAGAAATATTTGAGAATACAAGAGAGGTCCTGGAAGTCTTAGATGCTATTGAGAGACTACTTAGATGCTATTGAGAGAAAATGAATGCAAGAAAGTAAACTGCAAAATCAAATAATTTCTAAATAAAATAATAGAAAAGACAGAGGTATTATTATATCTGATGGCTTGCTGCTACTTTTTAGGTCACAGAAATAAAGAATAGCTATGTTAAATAAAAAAATATTCTGCAGCTTTTCTATGAGAAAAGGTTGCAGAATTTTACAAAGCTACACTACTGGTTATTTTTCACTTTTATGTTTATAACAAAGATTGTAGTATTGATTGAATTTAGAGAACATGATAACAAAAAAGCCCTGATCCTACAAGTAAAGCATGGTTAAGAAACTGAAATGCTGGCATATGGTACAATAGTGAAAATAATAGTTCAGCAGCCCAGTCCATGTCTTGATTGGCTTGAACATTTTAGTGCTGCTCCCTTTAGAGAGACAGCAATTCTTTCTGCCAGCAGGTAGCAGAATTTGTTTTTCTGTGTAAGTCAGGATAATCACTGTTTGCTTCTAGATGGTAAGAGATTTACTAAAAAGTAGAAACTCGAGCTGGAAAGTAAAACTTTAAGTGTCCAATTTTAACAGACTACATGGCTTGAAAAAAAAAAACAACCCAAAGCACAAACAAACAAGGAAGGCATTAATTAGAGAATTTTATCACCTCAAAAAAGGTCTGTTGAATAGCTCTAGAAACTATAATAAAGGAACAGCTGCCAGATCAGCTTCTCTATCAATATTAATTGGGCATAATCAGTGGATCCAGGCCAGCTTAAACCTTCTGAGAATTTCTTCAGTTCTGTTTATGGGAACACAAATTGTATGCTTCCATGGCAAGAGATAGTGAGGAACACAATACTATTATTATGATAATATTATTCATGCTATTTATGTTTTTTTTTCCTTTGCCTCCTTTGAGTTAAGCCTCTTGGCTTAATAATTTAAAATATTAGAACACATTTCTTCCTAGAGTGAGTGTTCTTCCATTTGTGCCCTTTGCCCCCAGTGTTGCCCAACCACCACTGTTTTTATGCTTGGAGGTGAGAGGAAGGTGAGCAGACCAGCATCAAGACAAGAGTACTGGGTGTGGTTCTTCTTCTGCACAGATTTGCAGTGTGAAGCTGTGTGAGCCAGAAAAAGTCTCATCACACTCTGACAGCCAGGGCAGAGATGTGGCTCTTAGATTCACATTGTGTCTTTGGCTATGCCTGCCAAGTGCCCAGCATCTCACAACCCTGGAAGCCTTTGAAACTCATGTAATACACAGAAAAAGTGAAAGAGTGTGCAAAAAGACATGAACTGATAACTTGTGTTTAGAAATTTTTTAAAATATTTGAGTCAATTTTTTTTGCTGAAAGTACCCTTTTTAGATGATTAGGGGTCCAATTCTACAGCTGTCTGATGTTGCAAGCATTTACACAGCAGGTTAATGATGGTAAAAATCTTTGTGGTAATCTGTGGTAATTTTATAAGAAATAAACAAACAAACATACAATAGTTAGGTGCAGTTCACTGCACCTTTGGTTCTTTTATCTGCCTCTGCCATGTCTGATGTTTGCCACTGGCAGAGACAGTTCTGTACAAGGCTGGCTTTGGGTTTTATATTTAATGGTAAATGCCATGCTTTAGTAAGTAAAAAAAATCAGTTAGATTTATTATCAGATAAATTCATGACTCAACAGGAAAAAACTGCACACAACTCTGATGCAGCAGTGGGCCTTATTGACTGGAGAAAGTGATGCTCAAAAAGCCTTGCTCCATTCATGGCGCACTGAGTAACAGAACAAGTGGTGCTGCTATTTCTTATCAGTCATATAATTCCCTTGAGCTCACTCAAAGGAAATGAAAACCACAGATTTCAATACTGGGGAAGGGAAGATACATTTATATTTTATTAGGTTTTATTACTTTGAATATATCTAGCTGTTTTTATTGAAATATTTTCCATACCTCTTTTCAGGAACCTTTCAAAATTAATGACACAGGCATATTTACTGATTTTACTGATTGCTTTGCCCTTTAAAACTTCAGCACAGTAGGGCTATTAATGTCTTTATTCTTTCATATTAGTTGGTTGTCTTCCTTTACCAATATACAGGTATTTACATTTCAGCCTGTCTTCTAATTAAAAGTTCACTCTGTAAGTTTATTTTGTAGCTGGATTCATTGCCTGAATATCACCACTATATTTATTTTCATTTGCTTTATTACTGAATATAATGCTTTCTCCATGTGTTGCACCATTAGCTACAGCCCTAATTTTTTGTTAGTTGTGAATAGAAATAGCCCTGAAAATATATCTTCCTCCCATCATACATGCAGGGGTCTACTAATGTTCTGCTTTTAGTCACAGGGAATATAGTTCCAAGCCAAATTGGTCTCTAGAAGTTTTAGATTTAAACAATCTCTTCCTCCTAATGAAAGAGATGTACAGAAATAAATCAAGCTATTAGTGAGTGACAAGGACCCTGTATCCTACTGAGGTGTTGTTCTACCTGCTCCCTTAAAGCCTATCCTCGGTTCACGAAGAGTCAGCTTGGACCTTCTCAGCTGGAAATTCCTGCAACTTCATCCAACCACTGCCACTGAAGAAAATTGCAAGCTACTCAATAGCTTTTGAAAAAAACACCTCACAAGACTTTGAGGAGCTTTATCCTGCACTGAATTTTACTGCATTCTCAAAAATTATCTCCCTGTTATTTTAACTGATGCACCCTGAACTAAACAGGAGAGTTTGTGGCACTTTTTCAAATTCCCTGAGGTCCAGACTGAGCTAACATTTTGGATAAGGTTGTCTGTACACATATCCAATGAGGGGCAAGGCAAATAAAGAGCAGAGTTTCAGATTTGAAACCACCATATCCCTACACATGGTCTGCCTTGGCAGCACAGTGTGAAATCTTGGAAAAGTTGGACACATCCCTCCAGCCCTGGCATCCAACTTGCACAGCCATGCTCACCCAGCAGAGCAGCTTATGTCTCATTAACCTTGATAGCTCTGTAGGAATTACTGTCTTGTACAGTGCAGACACATTTCAAGATATTTCTGGTGTTTTAGGCACAAAATGACTCTGTCAAGGTGAAAAAAAAAAAAAAGGAGGTGCTTCTCTGCCTTGGAATCCTCTTTCTTCAACAAATATTTATGTGAGACATTGCAGAGGAACAAAACCTACTTTCTATTAATAGCTAAGCTAATTCATTTAGCTATTTCATCCCTTCAGGCTAGTGGTGGAAGACCATATTTTCAGATTTTTACTTAATTTCCACGATTCCCCATCCAAAATCATTGCCATGGAGCATTTGCTGCTTATTATTTTTGCATCTTTGTTTTTTTTCTTGCTTCTGCTTTTTACCAAGTGTAGTTCTATTTCTTGGGAGCCGAGCATATTACACTGATTAGCCATATCTAAAGAAGATGCTGGCTTATCTTGCCTCAGACATGAGTTGGCACGAAGAAAAAACACAGAGCTGACCACTTCTAGAGTCGCCTATGCCTGGCAGTGCTGGAAGGCAGTTTGGTGGTCTCAGCTAAGCCTGTAGCAACATTGGGTAGGTGTTCCTCTTTTCCAGACTTGTAAATGACGGCAAATGCTTCCTACCTGCCTTCAGCTGTTTATAAATTTCCTCCTGAGTGTCCCACCTGTCAGCTACGTGGTTCATGTGAGTGTTCCCAAATCCCTTTCAATGGGAATGAACTGGGTTAGCCTCGCTACTCTCTTTACTCTAACCTGGCTGAGTCTGACTGATCCAGAATGGAAAGCACTCCAACCCAAAACTGCCTGCAGACGTTAAGGAGGGCAGAATATGTGGATACAGAGCTGGGAGCAGACAGGGGCAGATGGTATCTACCCCAGCAGAAGATGTTGTACTACACCATGCTGGGAAAAGACAAAAAGGGTACAATCCTACTTCATCAACTCCAGAAACAATAGCAACCTCATGTGACTAAGGCACAGGCTGCAGCTAGGAATTACATGAGAATATTTTTGAAATAAAACTGGAAATGTAGATCAGTCTGACCCACCCAATTTTCAGACAAAAATAAAAAAAAAAAAAAGGCACTGCTAAATTAGGACTGAAAACTCCCAAGTGAACTTCTATGAAAACTTACACAAAAACTTTCACAGCTAAGACATCATATGCCAGGTTTTTACTTATACTCCACGAAATTCTGATACACTCAGAGTGGGAAGAGATAAAAAAACAGTTCTTAAAAGAGATTTGGGGGGAAAAAAAGGTTCCTTACTGAAAATAGAGTGATTTGGAAGCTAATGTGATTTTATTAATTCCATAAACCAGCATGAAAGTTGTAGCCTAAAGTAAAAAAAAAAACAAACAAAAAAAAAAAACACCTCAAAACCCCAATCCACAAATCACTTAAAATCATTATAAGCCAAAGCAAGCCAAAGCAGAAAATTAAACAGTAGCAAGAGCCAATTATTTATAGAACAGGACAATCTTACAGACTAACAAAAATACAGAGATCAGAAGGACCATCAGTAAAGAAACAGAATCTGGACAAAAGTATTATGAAAATAAATGGGTATCTACTTCCTTAGGCTGAACTGTTCTGCTGTTATGATTAATACCATTTCCTAACACTGAACATACCATTAATAAATGATTCACTCCTTGATTTCAAAATATGCCAGATAAAAACTACCTTCCCCTGTAACTGTCACTTTCCTACACTCAGCTGTGCTGCTCTTCCAGTCAAGGGTATCTTCAGCCATCTCCTAAGGTTGTCTGGGACGCTCTATTGAATTAAAAAGAATTTGGAAACAAAACTATCCATTTTCACCACTTAAAAACCCCCTTAAAACAATCCCAAATATCCTGAACAAAAAAGAAGAGAAGAAAATGGATAAAAAATGTTCCCATTTGTGTATTGATCTTTTCTAAGAGGCAATATTGAGAGCAGCTGCAGAATTGTATTAGTTTGCTAGAGCTTCCTGATTAAAGGGGGATTACAGTTTCTAATACAAATAGGTAATAGGGAATGGTTCAGCACATTACAAGCTTGAATGAATTTAAACAAGACAAATACATATATTACCTCAGGATAAGTCATGCTTCCTGCATCCCTCTTAGCTTATTATAGGGATTATTTTGAGTTCTCTGCAGTATGTCTTGCATTTGTCCACTAATTAGAAATGGAAGGTGTAGCTATGGCCTGGATACTCAAGAAATGTTGATTAACTTGAACATCAGATCATGTAAAATCAGACTAACATCTGAAAAAAGCACTGTAATACCAGTAAATGCCTTGCAATTAATGCTGATATTGTTGACCTCATCATTTACAGATCCACCAAACCCCATCCTTATGGCATAAAAGACTTAACTGGAAAAGGTCTCTTTAATCAAGTCCAAGTCCTGCTTTCACAGAAAAACAAACCCTAAAGTACTGGGCACAAACTGTTCAAATACTTTCCTACAGTAAGTTCCATTTTGGCCTTTCACAGCTGGAGTTGGAAGGCCACTCATAGCACCCAATTCTCCAATTAGTAGACTCATTCTTCTAGCTAAACACAGTTGAAGCTGACTTATTGGCTTTTACCCCAGCACAGCTCCTCTGTGTAAATTGCTCTTTTCCGTTGTATATTGATTCTCATGACAGATTTAGAGAGAAAACACAACTTCACCCACCAATTTCCATTTTGCTAAATAAACAATCCAATCTCAGTTAACAAAGAAAATTTCAGAGGCAGTCCTACAGGAAGCAGATCTCTCCTGTCTCCCTGCTGTGCTGGTGAGCCATGTTACAGACAAGGATTACAGATCATAGAAAATGGAAGTGATGAGATCCTCCCACCTCCATTCTTATATTCTTTCATGATTTTATTATATTTTCTCATAATCTTTCATGATTCTGACGAGCATCCCAGAATAAGAATGGCAACCTCAACAGCTTTTCCCAAGGACCAGTTGTTTGTTCTCTGGAGTAAGTGAATGCTTTGTTATCCTTATGTGGTGGGTGTTATTGGTTTATCAGCATTTTACATTTCCTTACAGAAAGCTAGTTTAATGCATATATATCTATATATCTATATATATCTATGTATATCTATATATATCTATATATATCTCAGGCTGGTTTCTCCAAAGCTCTCTGATTTTCTGCTTCACTACTTGTGACTGCTCACAACGATCCAGTTAGGGAAAAGCAGTGGATCAAGATGATCCAAGACGATGCTTATGATGTTTATGATTAAACAGCATTTAGCACTAATAAACATCCACGCAGCTTCTAATACATAGAAGCCACATCCATACAGCTTTCAGAGAGAGTTTGGACAGGAATGATCAAACCTAATCAACACTTTAGAATTTTTTTTGAGAATGATGAATGATTTAAGTTTCCTATATACACTTTTCCAAGAAAGAGATGTATTCATATCAAATGAGAGAATCACACAAGATCATCTGGGAGTGTATTATAGTCTGGGATTTGTGATCGAGTTCCTAAATATTGTCTGTGTTGGGACACCTGACTGCACTTTCGGAAGCAGATGGAGATGATTTAGCTTAGACTGCAGTGCTAAAGGGCTGTATCAAATTGCACTGCCTAGCATTTTCCAAGGACAAACAGGACTGTCTTACATGGGTGCCAGGCACCAGAAACTTGCAACTGGAGCATGAGCCTGATTTCTCAGAGGTAACAGGAGACAATGAGGTTGCCAGTGAGTGAGCAGAAAGTCCTTGGGGGCCCCAAGTCACAATTAGAACTTTTTACAGATGTTTGCTAATTTGTTATTAAAGATCCTCAGAGATGGAGGCATTTCAATCACCCCAAACAGTCTATTCTCATGGTTCACTCTCTTTTCTGCAGCTGCATTTCCCCCCTAATGTCTCATCTTAAGCTTTTTTGGAGCTTTTTAAGACTGTTCATTCTAATTCACAATGAATACAAGAAAACAATATGGCAAACTGAAATATTTAAAGACTAACACTATGGTAAAATTACAAAAAGTAATGAAAAAGAGGAACACAGCTGAACAGGTAAGCAGAGATGGTTTTGCAAAGATAAACCTTTTGAAAAAGTCTGTAAGTGTCAGAAATGAGACCTTAAAGAAAATTACTGTATGTGAATTGGGACAGATGAAGCTCATTACTGCCAGTGGCCTACATGCTATAAAATGGGTTAGTATTGCTACAAAAACCTTTTTGGTGTGTCCCTGTAATTAGCACAAAAGTACTATTATTGTAATTAACCGAATCCCCTAGTACCTACTGCAATGTTCATGGCTTTAAGCAGGTTAATGTGAAAATTAATTTGTGCTAATTCACACAAGATGCCCAAACCAATCTGCCTGCAGTGGCATTTTGTGAAATAACAGTATTTTCCTGTTGACTTGCACAAGGCACTGAAGCTTCAAGAATGTTATATAAACCCATCTTAGCTTTCACTTCTGATAAAAGTGTTGTGATAGTTTTCCATCCTCTTGGGATAACTGTATTGTGAAACTCACTCCTAAGTGAATAAGTGATGTACTAGCTCTTGACATATAAATTAATGGGATAAAAAATTTGGGCAGGTGCTTTAGCCTGGTCAAGGGGCTGCCTGGTCTCAGAACAGGCTGTTCTCCAGGATGAGTTAACTTTTCTTCTTGTTTGACTTCTAGGGCAAAGCATGGTGCTGCATGCACACAAGAAAGAAGATGAAATCCTTTTGTGCACAAAACCTTAAGTCGAATAGCCTGTAGGACAATTCAGAGGGACTTGAATTCTTCTCAAGTTAGTCATGGGCAAGATGGGAAAATAATAAAAAACAACTACCTGGAGGATTGAGAGAGAACATGGTTAAAGTCAAGCCAAATCAGAGGGTGATTCAGTGTTAAGGGATGGGAAGAGAGAAGATAACTTGTTTCTGTGCTTGCTGCTTTTTATTCTTCCACTAAAATGTAACATCTTACAGCGGACAGACAATTCCTGTTCCCTGTTAACTTTAGGCTGCAGAAACACTGTCATTACCTGTCAGTGCAATAGGGCAAATAAAGCTTCACAGCTTGAACTAAACCGTCTTGTAGCTGTGACTATTGCACTTTCTGGACAGTGACTGGCTATGCTAGGAATGGCTAATTTGGGCTTTTTTTTTTCCCTCTCTTTTTTGCAGTTGTGTTAAATTAACTTTTGCATCTTGCCTAGCTTGCTTTCCTTTACAGGACTGCAGTCCCATAGGAGTGGTTTTCGTGAACACCTAGAGCAGAGGAGCCTGGTGGACCAACCTGCCTTGCCCTTGGCAAGAGCAGACCGGCTCCGAGGCCCTTCTGTCCTGTCTGCTCAACTCAACAAATCAAAGCCCAGATTTTCCCTCTCCTGACCCTTTCCGTTGCACCCTTGGAATACAGCTTTACAGAACACTGCATTTAATGGTAATTCTAAACTATGTGTCTCTGCCCCCACTGCCTCATCAGTCCCCATCTGTTGATGGGATGAGAGTTAAAGATTAGCTCTGCTTTTAAGGAGCATAACAGCGGGCTCAGGCAGCTCTGACAGGGAGATGGATGGATACAAGTGGGTAGAGGAGAGATTTTCTTCACAGCTTTCCCAGCCCCTGCACACTAAAGAAGGCCTCAAAGTTTCAGGTTTTCCAGTTCCTCCACCCCCTTTTCTGCTCCCTGGGCTCATCCATAACCTCACCAGAGGCTAAGTGAGAGCCAGGCATCCTCCCTGTACCTCCTACAGCCCTCTGCACACAGGGGCTGGTGAGCAGCTCTTCTCCACTTGCAAACTGCCCAGCATATGTCAGCGTGCCCTGTGCCTTGTTCTTTGCCCATCCAGAGGGGTAAATCTCTGCATCTCTTTCCTCCTTTCAATTGTCTGCCTCACCTCTCCACCATTCCTCTTAAATTACCTGTAAAATAGATTTTAAAGAATACTTAAGCCTGCTTTCTCCTCTTTAGAGTCACTACTCTTTTGTCTGTTTCCCAAAGTCTTCAGTGTCCTACCCACTCCAGATCTGGCAGGGTCACGAACTGTTTGAGAACCATGTTTGGTTCAAAACCAAATTTGATTTTCCTTTTTATATATGAATCTGTTTTTTCTCCTGTTTCCCTAAATTCTTCCTGGTATTGAGCTTGTTGGGTCTGATTTGTCTCCATTCTTACATCAGATATCCACCTGAAGAGTGGCCCATTATGATTTCAGGTGTATTTTGCTACCATTATTTTAATTTTCCTTTTCACAAGGCCACTTATTTGAAAATCAAGTGAGAGGAGGCTGACCTGGGAGAGAAAACAATAAAGTGGAAAAGGGGCAGTGAAACAACCTTTTCTTTCTACACAATGTGATGCAAAGCTCTCTGGAAGCTAGGTAAGTCACACTGACTTATATAGTTTGATTTCTTAATACTATTAAAAAATGAACTTTAAATGTGTAAAACTGCAAAGAACAAGAGATAAAGTTTTGTTATTTTTTTAAAGGCAAACAGAAAGCTGAGAATACCTTGCAATTTCATGCTTAGAAGACACATATGAAGAGGTCCTAATGACATTGTAAACACAGCTTTAAAATCTTTTATAGTCAACTTTCAACAGGGCATAATAGTTCTGTTCATTACAAAAAAAATATGTGTCTTTGAAATTACGAGCCTACTTTGACTTTCATGTGTTATTAGCTCTCAGTGGAACTGAAGCATTTAAATTGATTGTAATGAGACATTAGCAGACATTATTACTGCAGCAAACCATTCCTGTTTGGAGATGGCTGGCACAGGAGGCCTCTAAAAGCATCCCAACAGGCAGCAAGTGTCGTGCAATGAGAAAGGAAAACAAAAATCAGTTTTGGAGAGGTCTGCCACGCAGCTGGCATTGCTGTGCAGGACATGCCAAGCAGCTGCTCTGAAGGCAAAGGAGGGCAGCAACCTTCAAAGGGTGGGAAGGGATGCCAAGGGAAGTGCTGGTTAAATGCACATATGTTTTTAAATATACACAAATTAATTTCTGACAGATGCTAGAACAGAAAGAATTAAACTTCTCAGAAAAAACCCAAAACCAAACTAAAGCAGGCTTCTCAAAGCAATAATAATAATCATTACTCACATATCTCTCTCTGACACCAGGATGCTGAAGGTGAATCTATTCTGAGAATTGTAAGACTTCTTATCTTGTGACTTCTAGCTCAGCTCCATCTTCAAAAACCTTTCTCAACCCATCAACCTTTTCTAGTTTCTGCTACAGCTTAAATCTAATTCAATGAAGGACCTATATCACAGACTGTTTCTGTTTTCTTCCCTCACTTTCTCCATTTCTTTGCTATGTAATTATGCCAACAATGTGGAATAGCCTCTCTGAAAACATGAAAACAATTACCCTGTTTTCATGAAGCTTTTCATGAAGAATTTCATAGCTCTAAGACTGCTGTCGAAGCGTGTTCATGTATATACACATCTTTTTGTTTATTCATTTCTACTGCTTGCGTAACCTAAATTTCTAAGGCAAGTAACCTGAAAAAAAGGATTATGAAATACTCTGAAAAGAAACCATTGCAAATGTGACAGCTGCTGAGAATCACTATGACTTTCATATTCCTCCTTCCCCTAGAGGTTACTATTGTTGCTGGCTGAGGAAACAGCTGCAGCATGCTCACAAAGGGCAGAAAAGGCCTGGAGAAGACAGATTTGCCCTTTGGCAGTTTGATGTCTTGCTGGAAAGCTTGTCAACCTTATTTACATTTTAATTTGCATGCCAGCCTCTACAAGGTTTTATATTCATATTCTGCTTTAAAGTATCTCCTTCACTATAATCACAACGACCTTTACATGTCTTCCCCCATTACCCTCTGGGCTGCAGTCCCTGCTCACTGGGCTATCCAGGGACCAGCAGCAAGAAATGTCAGGCTAAGCATGACATTTATCCAAACAGTTGGCTGCTTGTAAGGTAGACTTTTATCTTTTTTTTCCCACTTTTTAAAAAAAATAATTATATTTCATAGGAGATTAAAGAGTAGTGTGGGCAATGGCCACATCCTGCTAAAGGAGAGTGGTGAGGGAAAATCCCTTTCCTGTAAGAGTGGAGCAAAACTGGCAATGTGCATCACCTAACAGTGGCTACCCTTGGGAGCAAAGAAGGCAGGAGGGATGAAATTGGGCAGTGACTGATTACTATTGACATTATTTTTACCAACAGACTGACAACAGAACTTGGCAGGATTATGCTCCTGGCTAGTTAAGAGAAGCACTGCCATAAACATGCCCTGCTACAAATAAATCAGAGCACAGGCACAGAACTACTGTGTGTGCATTAGCCCCCAGCCTGTCAAGCTGCTACAAAAATGTATGGTTTTTCTTACTTTCAAAATAATGCCAGTTGAAAACATACACAGATTATTCAAGGTTTTATGAGCACTCTGTGGCACCTTTCAGTCATTACAGAGAAGACTTCAGCGAATATATTTTAATTAAGTAAAGCTATCAAAGCTGCTGAAGTATCCCTGGCATAGAGAATGGTGTTTTTGTTGTTGCAGGCTAATCCTGACTTTCTGACGAATTCACCACTTCAGGATTTCCAAATACAGAAGCATCCTCCTTTCAAAGTTACAGAGAACAGTTCTGGGGATATGGATATCATAAATAATTTCAGATTCCATAACTTCTACATTTCTGATTAATTTTGATAAACATTTACCTAAAAAAAAAGTTTTTGTACCCTGTGATTATGAACAGACATTGAAAGAAAGAGGCCAGGGTGGGCTGTACTGCTCAGGGTTAAATGAAATACCATATCTGGGGTGAAAGGGGAATTTTTTTTACTAGGTTGGGTTGCAGGGACAGTAAGACTGGGTTTCTGTCACTTATCTGCTTTCTGGGACTATTTCTGAATTTTACTAACATGTATTTCCATAGTATCATAAGGAACCTGATTTCCCTTTCTCTCGAGTATCTACTTCAATGCATCATCACAAAATCCCTAATTAAATAAACAGCACCAAGCCCGAGTTGGTGTTTTCTGGATTTTCCAAAGAAATAAATGGGAAGATCATCAAGGCAACATCTGAACTTTCACAGCTCAAGAGGTAATTTGCAATGTTTAGCTGTCAGTGGTGCAGCCTTATCAAAACAAGGTGAAGAAGATTAATATATTACGTATTTGTGTGGACAAATGCAGACAGCAGTATTTCTTCACTTCAAGGCACGTGAAAGTCCTGTGCAAGATAATTCTGAATTCTGCATCTCCTCAAACCTGTAGACATAAACTGACTGTATTAGCAATGGTTCTTTCTGTTCTGTAAAACCGCATGTAGCCACGACAAAAGAAAAGAAGCTATGTAGTTTTTATTTGTTTTTGACTGCTCTGAGTGCTTGACTGGTCTATTTATCCCAGGCCAGACACCCTTTATCTCAGGGATCTGTCATTGCAAGCTGTGCTAGTTTTGTCAGGGGTAGAGTTAATTTTCTTCATGGTAGCTGGTATGGGACTATGGTTTGGATTTGTGTTGGAAACATCATTGATAATACAGGAATGTTTTCATTACTGCTGAGCAGGGCTTGCACAGAGTCATGTCCTTTGCTGCTTCTCATCAGTGAGGAGGCTGGGGGTGCACAAGGAGTCAGGAGGGGACACAGCTGGGACAGCTGAGCCACCTGACCCAAGGGATATCCCAGACTATCTCACATGATGCTCAGCATGTAAAGTTGGGGGTAGAAGAAGGAACAGGGGAAGGTTCACACTGAGGGATGGTGTTTGCCTTCCCAAGTCACTGTTGGCTTGATGAAGCCCTGCCTGCCCATGGGAAATGATTAATGAATTCCTTGTTTTGCTTTGCTTTTGCTTTACCTATCAAACTCTCTTTATCTCAACCCAACAGTCTGTCTCCCTTTTACTCTCCTAATTCTGTCCCCCATCCCACTGTGGGAGAGTGAGTGAGCAGTTGCATTGAACTGATTGGCAGCTGGGGTTAAACAAGGACAAAACATCAAGGAATATGGATCTGAAATGCCAAAATTGCTGGTGGATGACACCATGCCACCAGTCTGTAATTTCAGCTAGAGGTTTCTGTCAACCTCTCTTAAGCTTGATCTGCCACAAATACTTACCCTGAGTAAAGAGTGCTGACCTAAGAGTACAATCTGGCCTGGCTACATGATGGCTGAGACTGCGGACCTGGGAAAGTAATGGCCACATGGAATGCTGGTGATGATGTCCCTATTTTAAGCCTTGTCATTCTTCATCACAATTTCCTGACACAGTTTCGAAGTCACCAGCATGGACAATGTCAAAAGAAATAAAAAATTCTGGAAGGGCTGTGATATGCTGCCTACAGCTGAAAAGAAACCAAACTTCTGAAGAGATCCAGGATCAAAGGACCTGAAAAATGTCAGTTGGATGGTACTTCTGTCATGTTACAGGACGCAATACAGCAAGTACAGGAGAACAAATTCTGCAATAGATCAGAGCCAATTATCAAAGTAATCCCATTTGGCCACAAAAATATCTAGTCATTTAATACTGCTAAGCCTTGTTTGTAATCACAAAACTTAATGAGAACAACTTACACTGAAAGGAAAGAAGGGAAATCTCTGGAGTAGAAAGGCTGCTAAAGAGGACGCTAACAAATGCAAGCAAATTTGAGGTTTTAACTTCTTTTATATAGGCCATACTCTATTCATAGAGGATTTTTCTTTAATCAGACAACCCAATGCCGAAGCCAGCTACAAGATTATGAAAGCACACTTTTGTTTTCACACTCTGTGCCATGTAGGCAAGTCTCCTAATTAAGAAAAGGTTTCTTTTGTTTGCATGAGATTCTGCTTAATTTCCGGCAGGCAGATTCAGAAATAATTACCATCTACAGAAAGATGAATAGCAGTCAAATCTAGAATTCTCATTACCCGCCAGAATTTCAACATGAATTTAACTTCTAAGCAAGCATTTGGCAAGCATTTTGTCTGAACAAAAGGGAAAGGTATTGGACAAAAGTAGTGTTGTCTAATTTAAATTTTGAACAACAAGAATGATATTTAGTAATGTCACGGACTTCCCATTTGGGAAGAGCCTGAGAGTGCTCTCAGAATACTGAGAAGGATTCACATGTATTTTGAGAAGTCTGGCTCCTCCTCGCCATGTTTAAGACATACTGGAGGTCATACCTCAAACACTAGGGAATGGTTTGGTCAAGTGGGGACAGTAGTGCCATATGTAAAAGATTTTAGCCAGTTTACATTGTTAAAGTCCTGATGGAGGGCTGTAAAGAAGATGGTTCTCAGTGGTTCCCAGCAATAGGACAAGAGGCACTGGACATGAAATACAGAAAATTCCATTTCAACGTTAGAAAAAGTTTTTTATTCTAGGGGTGATTGGATACAAAACCAGGTTTTCCAGGTTGTAGAAATATTCAAAATTTGGTTCTGCATGACCTTGAGCAGCCTGCCCTTGCTGACCCCACTATAGTGGCTGGCATTGGAACAGATGATCCAGTCCCCTTCTAGCCTTTACTATTCTGTGGTTTTGTGAAACAATAGCTCTAATTTTATGTAGTTATACAAACGTAACATATGAGCAAAGCTCTTTCTCCTCTTATGCTTAGAAGTACAGAGCTGGTAAAACCCACTGGCAAGATAATCTACGGTTAACAACTTCAGCCCTTTAGAATGCAAAGATAAATAGATAAAGATAAAATAAATAAAATATTACGTTTAGCTGTATTAATGTGTCCTGGCTCGCATTATTCTTCCTGGTGACCAGGCTATTGAACAACTGGGTACAGCAATATAAAGGTTTAATATCTGGCTCTATTTAATATCAAACCCTGATATAGGCAGTGCCCACAATGGCTGCAGGTCTGTCAGCATTTTCAAAGTTTTATAACAGCCATAAAAACTCATGGAGTATAGAAATGAGTCAACCAGTACTTATAATTGCTGGCATTTAGCACCAGAGATGATGACTAAGAATCTATATTTGAAATACCTGGAGTTGGTGGAGTCCAAGTGCAAATTCTAGGGAAGATCAACTAAGCACTATATTTTTGTGAATTAAATACACTGAAATGTGTGCAGCTTGTAGGACTTCTGTGTGAGTGCTTAAAATCACATTTATTCACACACACACTACAAAGATATTTGCTTATCATACAAGATGAATATTGTTTTGATATGGTTATCCCCAAATGCAGAATATTGCCGTGTTTGGCATTCATCTTCCTGCCCTTTCATCAGCAGAGGTGGCTGCATTTCACATTTCAGAAACAATTTTTAGGGAATTCCCTGGGGCATAATTTTCAGTGGCAGATGTCATGTATCTCATACGCTCAAATACAGTTTGACAGCATGCAAGTGGCCTTTCCTTTCTGCATTAACCAACCTCACAAAAAAATTAAGTTGAGAGAAAAATTCAGGGAGTTACTGTCATAATGTCTGAGATTTTTCTCTGTCAGAGAAAGAGCTTCACTAAAAAATGGATGTCCCAAGATTATCCATTAAGTTTATTTTTACATGGCAGTTTATGTAATTCATCTGAAAGAAGGTGGATCTTACAAATCACACGCTACCAAAATTTACAATTATCCAAAAGAATCCTGATGCAGTACAAGCTCCATATATCAATGGTATCCACCTCAAGGGTGCCAGTCACAATTAAAGAAGTACTGCAAGTAAATCAAAGGACAGAAGAGGGGCTAAATTAAAATCCTGCTTGACCTTCAGGCCAAGCAGATTAATTTAACGACAACTTTGTCTGAAAGACCTAAAGATAGTTTGAGTCACACTCAGCAAGAGACACAACCACCAGAAGATGAAAGGCTGAGTCAAGGCCCACAGATGTTAACCAGAGGTTAAGGCACACATTAACAGTGTTTGTACTCTCAGGCTGGTCTTTGAGTTACAGGCTTTCAGTTCTATGCAAACAGTGTAAGTAAGATCCCAGTCAGGCTCTGGATGTTTCCAGATCAGTGCTTAGACCTTTACAGTTTCCATTACTAAACTGAGTGACTTCAATATTTGAACTCAAGTTATTCACTTGCATATCAAACTCAAGTATCTGTTTCTTCTTGCTGGGAAAACCAGTAGATTAAATATGTTTCTTCACTGAAAAATCAACTTTTAAATCTAAATACAATTTGCCAGTAGGGATACCATTTTTCAGCACAGATATTCAAGCATTAATTCCTCCTGCCTCTCTTTTCTCTTTCTCTCAGATGACAATTTTGGACAACTGAAGTTTTTCAGCAGTATCTACCTATGTCTTTATTTTTTGATTTATTTTTTTTCCCTCTACTGATCTCTGTCTTCAACACATATTTATGTTTAGGGATATAAGCCTGAAAAGAAATTTACATATTTCTGGTATTTTGAACCTCACATTGACATAAAATACCACTTATATTTTACCTTCATGTATACTTTAAAAATAACTATACCAAAATTCAGCAGAGGCTAGGATCTCAGGTATGGTAACCTAACACTGGGGAAAGGTAAAAGGAGTAAAAGAAAGAAAGAAGATAAAAGTGTTATTATTGTATGATTCACAAGAAGATGTACCAGTTAGCTGATTAATTTGAAGTAAAACAAGTCTGTGTAATTTTTCTTCCCATACTTCAAATCTGAAAAGCACCTCCTATGATAAATACAAAACAATAACTGTTGATCAAACATATTTTAAGATTTAGTTGACGGGTCTACAGGCAACTTCTATAGACTAAGTTTGTTTCTTCTTCTATTAAACAAGCACACCAAAAATAAACTGAAACAGAAAATTTCAGTGTTTCAATCTGATAAATTTAGGTGCTTCTTTGGCCAGCGACCAACCCACATTTTATGTTAAATATCTCAAACAATTGAGGAGAAATGTTGGATTTCATGTCTTATGAATAGTGTAGGGCAAAAGCTGGACTAGTTTATTATTGGTAGATAAACCTGAACCAAAATTTAAAGATGCACTCCACAGTAATTCCACTGGAAAAATGCATAAAAAGATGTAGTCCTTCCTGCTTTCTGTCCTCTAGCACTTGTACCTTTCCTGTTTCACATCCCTATATTCACAACCTACGCACTGAAATAAATTTAATAAAAACAAGGCAGAATTTATTCACATCTCTGAAAAGATGGGAGAAAACTGAATATGAGTGTTTTCATTTCAATGGTCAGGTGCAAGTAGCAAGACATGAAAGTAAAAACCAAACAAAGAGATTTGAGTCCAAGATAAGTACACCACATTACCTTACAAGGCCAACATGTAATTGCTACCATAAAAATATCCAGGTTTCTCTGTAAAGCTGTTTCAGGAATCTTATACAACTAGATCAGTCTACCATTATAATTCAAAGATGATAAAATTTGAACGGAAATAGAAGAAACCAAACACGAACAGGAAACATTTAAAGTACCCTTAGTATTACAGAAAATTTCCTTTAATTCAAGTAAAAACATTTTAGAACATCTACAGAAAATTTTATGGTTTTTAAAAATTGCAAAGATTTGTGAAATGAAATTAATTCCACACCTGGAAAACCCGTTTTGAATGGAGGGGTGCTATTTTCCCCTCCTCTCAGACTTGTTTTTGTGTTGGATGGGAGCATTTCACTGAAGTATTTAACACTTGTGCTTGCACCTCAAAGAGAAGAAATACAGACCACTACAGGTAACAGCTGAGTTTCACCTAAGGCCACCTACTAATAATTTTATTTTGTATTTCTGGACTACAGCCCAGCCCAAAGCCAGCAGCAGCCAGCGTGCACTGTCATTTTCCTATGGAATGTCTACCAGAAACACCTACCTGAGAAGGGCAAGGATAGTCCATGGAACACTGAGAGCAGATAATGATTTTTCCTATTATCACTTTTCTATCTGGTATAATAGATTCCTTTCACAAGGAATATTTTGGTAGTGAGGGACAAAGATCTACTCCTACAAACAAACTAATATTAACAGTACTGTAAATAAATACAGAGAGAATAAAATACCATTTATATGAAAAGGTACTGTATACTGTATTTATGTTTATAGCTCCTTAAAACCCACAAGTAGATTTTTTGAATGAGATTTTCCTTAGTAAGTAATATTTAATTACTTTACTTAGATACCACTACTAGTATTACTAGCTGCTGTGGATATTTTTTTCTACTTGGGGAACGCAGTATTTAATGCACCAAAAAATGATTCTGGGAGTACAATTTCCTTAAAATATAGAAATAAATAGCTATAGAAGGAAAAAACAAAACAAACACACCCTCCCCACACATGCACAAAGTGAATAGATTAGCCTGCCTGCCTCACTCACTTGTTCAGTTTCAGCATGTGGCTGCACACAACACAGTTCAACCAGCTCTTTATTATTTTATGATGTTAAAGGTTATTACCACAACACACAAAAGGGATAATAGTGGGTTCTTAAATTAGCATTTGCTTAGCTCAAATGCCACTGCACTAATCCCTTTCCCTAAAACCTAGCACAAACTGTATTGCAAATCATGCTCACAGACTTGGGGGGGGGGGTG
>VZTX01008498.1:82864-108977 GCA_013400915.1 Pardalotus punctatus | reverse complement strand
GGGGGGGGGGGTGGTTTGTGCTGTCTCCTGAACAGGACTCATCTCCTCAGGAGTACAGTAAGGAATTAGAAGGGACACCCCATGTCTCACTCTGTCACTCGCAGGCTCTTCAAGCACAACATACTGACCAGTGTGATGTAAAGATGACATTAAAGCTCAGCATTAAAAATTTGTTGTCAATCCAGATTAGTCTCCTGCCTGGCTAAAATAATAGATTTCTGCTAACACTATGGAAGTATTCTGGGACCAAGGACTCCATCTGCAGTTTTATCAGGCTGCCTTTGGAGTGAGCACATTGGTAATTCCCAAGAGGAAAGTTGTTGATGCCATAAGCATTTCCCTGCAGTACAAAATAAAATTTTTATATTAATATTAAGCTTTAGGCCACCAACCACTAATTAGAACTTTGCACAGGACAGAAGAGAGTACGCCACTCTTATCCAGACAACAAACGAATCTGCTGCAGAGGAGCATCACTCTTGCTGGCTTACTGCAAGTGGAATGACAAATGTTCTCCATCTTCAATTATTCCAGGCAGGACAAAAAACTGAGGACCAGAGAAGCAGCAGGTATTTCAGAGTGCTTTCAGCCTGCAATCTGATGGGATTACAGCAGCCACTTTCATGTAGGGCTGTATAAGAGGGTCTCCACTGATTTCTTTTTTTTTTTGCTTCTACACATGGTCCTGACATGAAAAAGATTAAAAGTGTTTACCTACAGGAATGCACAGGAATTTCCAGTGCTGCTTTCTTGGGATATGTATCCAAGTCCCGCCTGCAGGACCCAAAGTTGTAGGGCCTTTACTAGAGAAGATCTGGGATGCGAGTTGAATCCCACACCTCTGTTTATGGGCAGCCTCTCCATAGGTTGTAACTGCTCTGTAGTGGAGACACAGCCACTGGAACCAGCACCCTTCTGACTATGCATGCCCCCGGAAACATGGAAAAACTCCACTGAAAGCTGACGTGAGCTACTTATCTCTTGGAAAGGACTATTGATGAATACTTTTCATGTTTTTCATCTTCTAGACTACATTAAATGTCATGCAGAAAACAGATAATTTTTATCACTTAATTTCACTGACATCTGGCTCCTAATGATTTCTGGTGGTGAATCCCCCAGGATCAGCTCTACTCCTCTGGAGAGTATGCTTTTCACCTGTAAGGTTCCAAGGACTGACAGATCTTCTTGTCATTTCAACCATCTGGCAGGAAGGAAGGTGCTTTTATTGCTGTTGGGTCTTCCCCTCTCCAACCCCGCCCCCCCCCCCACAGCAAAGACTACTTACATTAATAGTTCCTTTTTTCCCCCTCTTCTAAAAAATATTAGCATAATGCATCCAGATGCCAAGGCACCAGGAGCTGCTAAATAAACCAAGCATTTGAATCCACAAACAAACTGAACTTAGCATTTATGAGATGTATTTTGCTTACAAGTGAATCTTTCATGGTTTAATAACTTGAATATCCCCCCTGCTTGTACAGTCATATAAAACCTAACAAAATCTTGCATGTTTAGACCTTCACATGTATTTCACTCACAGTACAAAGAACAGACCAACATCAAAGGGCATGTTGTGTTTATGAACAAGCTCTCGCTCTGCTCCAGCTGCCAAATTTATTCTATAATGCACTGTTTGATAATCCTTTAAAATGGAGTTTCTCAACGTATTTTTCTGGATATACAAAAACCTTCCACTGCTTTCCACTGACAGATTGTCATCCTTTACTATGTATGTACTATTTCTTCCTTTCCATAAAGTTACATTGGCTTTTCCCAACACTGAGGATGCCAGATGTCTGACCTATCATTTCACCAATTTTTCCACTGAAGGCCCTCTCCCTGAAAGCACATCATTATGATTGCCAGCATCTGTACAGCTTTGTTTCGCACCCATCGTGAATGCTGAATTCAAACCTGAGAATTCTTAAAAATAGCAGTGTCACTTTATCAGTCTCTTCAATAAAAAATAAGCGAGTTAATATATAGTTAACAGCTTTCAACTCTATGCATTAGATTTTTCTGTCTCAAGACTCAGTGTTATAAAGGTATTGCTCTATTTAAACCCATAGTTTGTGCACTGTGTGCTTGAAGGAGCAAAACAGAAGTGTATCAGACACATAAGCATGTGAGTTTACACACCCCTGCTGCAATCTCCAATCACTTTTTACACAAAGAGCACAATCCCACAACTACACAGCCACACATTAGCTATATTTACTGCAAACCAAAAAATAGCTCTCCAAAAACTAATGCTAGCTTATCCAATAATCTATTTAACCAAAAATGTTGACCGCTGGCTGCCATGGGACTTTCACAGCAAACCTGAAGGTCAGTAAACAGGAGGTGTTTCAGACCAAAGAAAAAAGACAAAAAGATCAATTCCTGAGCTAAGGACTTTCATCTAAGGTATTTTTCCTGCACATCTATATTTTATGCAAAAGATAATGTGAACACAGGTGCCTTGGTTGGTTACACCTGTAACCAAAAGCAAAAGCAGAGAAAGGTTCCTCCTGGAGAGCAGATTTCCACTACTCGAGAGTGCTATGCATCAATCTCAAAATATCACCTCTAATCAGAAATAGACAGGGAGCCAACATACTCGTGGAGCTGTGGTGCAGAGTGTTTCCAACAGGATGTAACACTAACAACAGGGATGGGTGTTTGTTAGACCAGCCCTGGTAATGAAGGGCATGTCACACACGGCACTCCATGGAGAACACTGCTGTCACTTACTGCCAGGGGTGGGCATGGATCACAGCACCAGACTCAGATCCCGGGAAAACATTTGTGTCCTCCAGATCGAGATGATGTAGAATGTAATTCTTATTCATTATTGTTTTTCCTTCAGCATCCCTCCTGGATTATGACCACAGAGGAGCAGTAGGCATGCACCCAGGAGAAAATGGGATTTTTGCCACATGCTCTGGCGATTTTCCTTGGTCTTATTTGGACTGAACTTTGAGAAGCTGGTCTCATCTCTGCCGAAGCCTCCATACCACTGCCTGGAGACTGAACTAGTTGTCAGCTTAATTTATTGTGTAATAACAAATAGCGAGTCTGGATCTCTGGTTCCTACAAGAGCCCATATGCCCATAGCATAACTTTCTCCTTTTAGGGCTGCTTTTCCTGTCCTAATTTATACTTCCTAAGTTACAGTACATACATTTACATGGTTAATGTTCACATTACTGAGATTACACCATTGTGATGCATGCAATATAAATGCCTAGACAGATGGATGCAGTATCACAGATTTCTGAAAGGAGGAGAACTTGTAAAGCCAGAAGCTCACACTTCAAGAAACCCATTTGCTAGCACAGGGGTCACTGAAAATAGATCTGAATGCTTAAAAAGCAGTGCAATACTCTTAAATAAAGTACTGCTGACAAAGGTATACACTCTTTCCTAGAAATAGGCTCTAATCTGTTAGGCTGCCAGGAAATAATCATCACAAAAAATTCTGATTTTTTCAAATTGATGATTTATAAAGAGTAAGTGCAAATCTGCTTGGAAAAGGAAGTCAATGGCAAAGGCCACTTTGCCAATAGCCTTTCTCTTTAAATAAAAATTGATACTAAAATGAGACACCTTCTTAATTAAACCAGGATCAGTCCTGCAGCTTTGATGCTTCACATATAAGTCACTGAACAAATTATTTTTAAGTGAGAAGTCACAATACAAGTCTAAATCACTACAGAGTAAACAGTGTGGACTGACAGCAGGTGAGAGGTCTCTGGAAGAGAGTATCTCTCTCCAACTATTAATAATACAGCAATAAGACAACAGGTGCTGCTCTGCCAAGCTCTCTTGATATTTTGGTAGAACAAACTTGCTTCTCCAGCCCACAGAGAACAAAAAAACAACCCCAAACCTGGTACAGTGAGACAGAAGCAATGACTATAATACTGCTACTGATAAAAGAAAAAGTAAAATTGTTACTCGTGACCACTTGCCTCTCCTGAGGAGACATATAGGTATAATTGTATGGCAATCTTAATATTTCAGTTTCATAAATTCTGCTTTTCAATTCCTTTCTGATTAAAACAACAAAAAAAACTTGCAGGCTTACTGATCTTTAAAGGTTACTGGCAAGATAATGCCGACATATTAACGGAGCTTGCATGAAAAGATACAGAGGTCAAAAAGAAGCAAGTGCTAATTAGAGCAAAGAATCTAAAGCAGGTGAAATTCAAAAGGTCATGCAGATGTTACAGGAAATATACCTTTCTCTGCCTAGATGTGCTCTAGCATGCTTCCACAGTTTGTTTCAAAGTCTCCCTTTGCCTTTCATCTTACACATATTTCAGCACTGTTGTTATGCAAGATGGGGAATCATTCATTTTAATGTGATACTAAGCATATTACCACAAAACCAGAAAGAAGCTACCATTTTACTGATAATCTAATTAAAAAGCTCTACAATTCAAATTCTTTGCAGCCCCTCACTGCACACAAAAGATTTAACGCTTCATCTGAAAAGCCACATGTACAAAAAAGCAAAGAATTTGTAAATGCTTCTGATATTTGCTTATTCTTTTCCTTCCTCTTGTAACAAAAGCCACAGCTATCACTCTCTTTAACCGCTAATAAAAGCAATTTAATGACAGGTGGATTTGCTGATTTGTAGCTCTTTGAACCCCCAACACACTCACTAAAGGAAAGTAACTTTAGCTAGGAAAGAGATCCTCACAGCATGATGGTGAATAATTCATCATTGCATTTTTCTTTTCATCTCATTTTGTGCCAGTAACGTACATAACTGAAAATATTGCAAAATCTAAAAACAACCACAGACAAGGACTTCCAGCAGCAAAATACACACAAAACTAGCAGGCAGGTTTCCTCAGCTTATATAATAACAGCTTTAGCTCGACAGAACCCCCATCACTCACCGAAGACTGAATTCACTTGAACAAAAGCAGAGCCCAGTCACCAAATGCAGCTTCGCAGGACTCTCAATGCAAGATGCTCCTGTCTGCTGTTCGGTTCACACTTGCCTTTATAACTAAGCCAACCAACAACATTCAGTAGCTGAACCTGATGAATTATAAAACGGTAGCTCCCAGACTCTCATATTTTACATCACAGGGGGTGGTCATCCGGCATACACACTGCCTGTGTACATATATTCTGCTATAACTCATCCTGATAAACACATCAGTGCTAGCAGCAGTGACAGTAATTGGTGCTCAGGATGTACAAGCACAAACCAATAGAGCACACTCCCACCTTCTGCTCTGTGCAACATCTCTACCTGTCAATCACTGCACCTTGTTAAGGTGGAATGATCAGCTGCACTCGGGGGAGAGGCAAAACTCAGAGAAGAAACCATCTACCAATACAAATTCTCCACTTAAACATTTCTTAATGCAGTAGTAAATGTAGCTTCGATATCCTCTAGATAACAATTTTCATGATTTCTTTTTTTAAATCTTCATAAAACCTTCCCTTCTTAAAGACACAGCTCTCGTTTAGCGACTAACACAGGGCTCGTTACTTCTACTATCATGAATGGAAATTATTCAGGCAAATTTCAGGGACATTAGCACAGATAACCTAAAAGCACTACCAGGCAGAATGACTGTTAAAAGCAATACACTTGTTTGGTGAAATTCTGTGCCCCTTTTAAAATCATCATAAATGCTGAAAGGTTTTAAGAACAACCTCTAAATTATATGTATTTGTAATGCTCTTCACTTCTCCAATGCTCTCTTTTTTCCCCATGCTTGCCTTGTTTTTAAAGTCAATGTATAGATACAAAATAACAGAACCAAACACCTAAAGCCTAGACCCATTAATGCAATCAATTAAACGGAACATTTTTAAATGGGATTAATTACAGCAATAACAATCACAATTGATGCACATGCCACAAATTAACACTCACAATTAGCCCCTAACAAGCAAAACTGGTTATGATAATGGTAAAGCCCAGCCAGAGATCAGTCACTGGAAAGGGGTTTGCACGGCAGTTTTTTTACGATGGAGCAGAAGTTGCTGTTTCAGAGTTGAGCTCCAGGAATTCTGTATGTGTTTTACACAAACTCGAGGCTATTTGTGTGAGTGCAGAGTGGGAATGAACACTTTATTCAAGAGGATTTTCTATTTCTACATCACTGATGATGATTCTCAGAGGGTTCCATTTGGAACCTGAACACTTGATCCAGCTCCTTTCATTTCCCATGCCTGTAAAACTCCCCCAGTTTTTGCTGCCAAGAAGAAATGTTGTTCTTGGGAAGGTGAGCACAGTTGTGTGAGCGGTTGTGCATTGCCTGGATGCTTTTCCACGAACAACTGGGCTGAGGAATGCAAATGAAGCCTGAGCCGGCAGCCCCAGGCAGAAACCCAACCCTTCTCACCATCTGGACCGACTGATGTGCGTCACAATGTGGGAACAGGGTGTTGCATTTCATGCATAGCAAAAGCTAGTCCTAAATATATATATATATATCCCTTTCCTCCTGTTCTCAGATGCTTGTTCCACCCCATTCCTCATTTGTCTCTGTGTTCAGCACCTTTACTATCTGAGAAAAAAAAATCACTAAAGGCCAGAGGCATGAGCAGTCTCTGCATGTGCTGCTGGCTCTTACTATAGTGGCCTCTGTGAAGGAAAGGCTCTCTTGAGCTGGGCGGCAGAATGGAGGGGAGACATATCAGGATTTAATCACAGTAGCGGTTTTGATGTCTCTGTCTTTCTCAGAGGAAAGGACAGCTGAGATCCAATAATTGGATTCTCCAGCGATGCTGACCGAGAATAATCCAATATGGGCAGAAAATATTCCACATGATAAACCCCAGCTCATTTAGAAGCAGAAAAAAAAAAAAAAAAAAAAAAAAAGTGCTACTGGATTTGGCTTTTAGAGCCAAATTCTATTCTCAGGGGTTTACACATTTCACATGCATATCATGGAGGTTCCCTAAAATGGCCTGATTACAACAGTTTGTTGTCTTGTGCACTAATTAGGGTTTTCTGACCTATATTTTATAAGAGACAGTTTCAAACCATATGTGCCAGAATGCCCTATTTTCCTTTTTGTTTTGCCTTAACCATTCAGCCTCTAAGAGGCTTCCCAAGGATCTGTGTAAACATGACACTGCCTTATAACAATTTGCTGCTGCATGAGTAAGAGACAAGCAATGCTTGGTTGAATGTCCTTGACCAACATAACATTCACACTGAAATTCAGCTCCCATTTACCGAAGAAAATGTTTGTAAAAGTGACCAATATCTCTCTAGTGTAAGCCACAGCAATACTTCATAGCTGTGTGTAGGTGGCATGCATAAACCACAGTCTGCGGTATTACATAAGAGCCACAATTCCAAGAAAAATTGCTACCTTGTTTCACACTTACTTGGAATTTTTAATTAGTATTCCCAGCTTCCATGGTACCTTCCCATGGGTAATACAGCTGATACTGTCACAACAGTCAACAATGTGGTACTCTGTAAAAGTGCTGCCTTCGAGGTGATTTGATACTCTTGACACTCAACCCATGTCCTTGGGGCTCTGTTCTTACATTCTGGTGCAGAATGTGAGATTTCACATTCAAACGTACTCACTCCACTGACAGGTGTGTGAAAATCCCATATGGCTACCAGATTTCTGTGTACCTACATATATATATAGAGTATATATTTTAAGGCATTTGTAACAAACACATTTGGTATTGACTCTGATGTTCTTCAACTCGCAAAATAGAAATGATCTAAAAATGAAAAAAAAAAACCAAAACAAGGCAAAAGTGTTTCCATTTGCTACCAAAACATTATTTCTTTCTTCCATAATCACATGGACTATATAAACTACACATCATAGGTATCTCATTTGCTGTCTAAAGTGAGCACACAGATCACTGGGGAAAAATCAGGGCATTCAGCTGGAATAACAAGAGCAGAAGAAGCAAATTCAAATTAAGAAGAACTACAGGCAGATTTGATACTATCAAGATCACAAATTAGCTAGTACTGTTAACTTACACCTCAGTGAAGCAAAACTAGATCTCCACAGCATGGGCCTGGAGTTTCAGGTAAAAAAAAGAGCACCAACAGAGATAATTTCCAAGCTACACCAGATGGTATAGATGACCAGTGCTCTGAGTAGTGATCCTTGCCATGTGGCCCAAGATGCCATCTTGGAAAATAAAGAGGTATTTATTCAGTGTCCTGCATTTAGCAGTCTTCAATTTCTTTACTGATTTTTTGTCAGACTTACGCTGGATACATTTTTACTCTGGATTTACACTCTTTCATCTGATAGCCTTTTGATGGCACTGTCAGTGAGTACCTCTAAAGCAAAGAGCCTAGCAGGATTTAAAAAAGGACAGGGCATTTATCAGACAGTATCATCCAGAAGAACAGTAATAACAGGAAACCTAAGCTTTGCAGTGATCAGGGGGTGTAAAACACTTTGTTTTTTACAGGTGTTTTTCCTTTCATTACAGGCTCAACCCACTACACTGCTCAGTCTGCATCACTTTACAATAGCCCAGCTTCTCCTGGGCCCCTTATAGGACAAAGAATATCAAAGGCTGCAAGTCACTTCCCACACCTTCCTCCCAGCAAAGGCACTAATTTAGCTCTTCCTCCCTAATCTAGTTGAGTATTACCATGAAATCTGCATGAGTTTAGTTAATTCTGAGATATACCTTTCTTCAAATCAAGATCAGCTGAGCATAATTGTAAAGGTCTTTCATTACACTTGATAAAGGCACTCCCTAGTTACCGGGAATTTCCCCACCTATACACTCTGAAGGGTAGTAGGGTGATATAGAATCATCATTCCTTTTGAGTACAAAAATCTATCAAACTTAATTCCATCTAAGACCACAGAGGATTTACAAGTTTCACAAACTACTCCATTGTCTGTGGTCTGAATCCAATGAAAATTTGTCCTTTTATAAATATATGGTAAAATAGTACACATTGAGTCAGACAGATTTCATTGCTGTAACTCATATACATCCCACACTGCAAAATAAACAACAGTGACAATGTAAATTCATTTAGTTGCCACAGCAAGGCAATGGAGCAATTAATTTTCTTTCAATGTAGCACCCTTGAAATTCCACGTAAGACCAGTTTTTAAATAGAGTTTCAGTTTCTAAGATTAATCCTCATAAGTACAAATGAATAAAAGTGGATATTTAGATTAAGTAATAAATTAGCTGGCAGAGGGCTTTGAAGATGTAAAGGATGGTACAAGTGCAATTGCTATAATAATATTTTTCTGTATTACAATCCTTCCTCAAGTGACATCTCTTTTCCTACAAGTGCAGAGTGAAAGCTCAAGTCCACTTTCTGAATAAGGACTGTGTTTGAAAAACTACAGAAAAAAGAGAATTAAAAAAAGATATTCAGCTAGGTCTGAACGAACAGATGCTCAAGAGAGCAATTTAAGTTGATCAAGGGCAATGACAAGAGCTTGCTTTGCTAGTTAGGAAGGCTGATTTCTCCTAATGGTGGCTTCATAGTCTTAAGAATATGAATGATCCTATCAGTAATAAAGAAGAGCAGCTAAAAGGAAGGAAGGCCAGATGGCACTTTCCCTAGAGCCTCTGGAGAGGCTGCCTGGATTTTATTTGATTTGAAAAGCCTTTTATAGTACCCCATGAACCTGGAATAACACAGCAACCCATTAATAAGTTATCAGATATCACAGGAACAGTCTGAGATTTCATTAAAATGTTGATTTTCTGTATGGTTTAGATTATTTCAGCTGGTGAAAAGAACTGAGAAACCTGGAGGAGATAGTTCAAAACCCAGAACTAGTTTGCACTTTTTTTTTGTTTTGTTTTCTTGAATTTCATTTTCCATTGAACTTTGTGTTTCCTCTTGCTGCTCCCTTTTAAATGAGTTAAATTTATCTGAAGACTGATATTCAAATCCAAAAAGAAATTATAAAGGGCTTAGTAGCTCTCTGAGCTGGAAAAGTAGCTAAATATTCACTTTCTATTAGCTAAAAGTTTAAATGTAGTAGCAAACCAGACAAGCATCTTTTACACATCTTTTACACAAACAGAAGGTGCCACAGTCACCTCCTTGTAAGCCTGATGCAGGAAGCAAACGAGTTAACAGCTTTGAATGGCAAAGAATGGTGGAGCCATGAAGATCCTCCTCGGATTCGCAGTTTAACTTTGCGTGCACTCTGTGGTGGGAGGAGTAGGTGGCTGATTTGGGAAGAAGTGCAGCACAGGAATGATACACTTGACTCCTCTGAGGATGGTGATGAAAATCTGTCAGCTTGGCATAGTCCTTCACGTTACCTACAGCAAGTACTGACACATGGGGAAAGCAACAGCTCTACAGACATCACGGTAAAAATCACAGAATATAGATGGAAAAGACCTTTAAAATCATCGAGTCAAAGCATTAACCCAGCACTGCCGAGTCCATTACTAAACTATATCCTTAAGCATCACATCTACAGTTTTTTGAACCCTTCCAGGGATGGTAATTCCACCACTTCCCTTGGCAGCCTGTTCCAATGCCTGAGCACATTTAGTGAAGAAATTTTTCCTAATATCTAATCTATCTTCCCCTGATGTAACTCGGGGCCATTTCCTCTTGTCCCACCACTTGTTACATGGAAGAAGAGACTGACCCCTACCTGACTGCACCCTCTTTTTTGGTGGTTGTAGAGAGCACAGCATAAGAGGCAAAGTACGCGTGGTGGAGAAAGCAGAGCTGCTCTGTTGAAGAGTCCTGTGTCAGTACTGCAAGGGGCTACCCATGGAAAGGGAAACAAACACAAAACAGTCTTCATGAGGAAACTGTGAAATTCAGGCCTGCACTTGTGGAAGATTGCAAAAAATAAGCGGCATTGCCTGAGGATGCCTTCTGCACTGATTGTGACAAAGAGCTAGCACAAGAATCAGTACGCACGCACACACTCTCAGATTAAGTTTTCCCCTCCTACAGTTTTCTTTCAGGAAAGAAAATCTGAAGCCAGGATGACTAACTACAATGCAGATGGCAGAGTAGTGTAGATACAAGCTCCAAATGAACTAGCTTAGATGACACCACAAGTGAATTTAACCTACCCATATTGAGCTCCATGGTTATGCTGTTCCTGGAGCCTGAACATGCAAAGCAGTTTAGGATTCAGACAAGCCAAAGAAGGACAGCAGGTGATACTCAAGCTAGATCTGTGCCAGCATTCTTGCAAATTTACTTCTGCAGTTTTTTGCCATTACTTGTGAATGTGCCGAGAAAATACCTCCCAGCAAGAAATAATACATGGAATTACAGCAGCATCAGAGCGAAGTATTGCTCTGAAAAAAAAGGAAGAAATAACTCCCTTTTAGGATAAGGAAAACCCTCTTTCAGCTCAGCAGGAATCATCTGCAGCCTTGCATGGCTCATAAGACTGCTGAAACTGCAGATTTACTGTCCTGGCTCTAATGTCACAACAATTTGTTCAGCGCTCACCAGAAACCCTTTTGGGTAGCTAGGGCTGATGGTTCCCTGGAAAATTTGCTTTGAGGGGATGGTCATGCTCAGCATATTCCTGCACTGTCTGGGCACTCTTGAAGGTGTGAATGGCAATGACACTTCAGGTCAGCAGTAACCATGAGCAGGGAAATGTCTGCCATCCCATCACATTTATACCTGGCAACTCACTGCCACAGAGCCTGAGCTCAGCTGGGCACTTGAGGACAAGCCACCCTTTGGTGAGGATTCTGTCTGAAGGGACCCAAGAACCAGGACACTGATTAAATGCTCTGTTCTTGAACTACTTATAGCTCGAGGATTAATTAGGAGTGGGAAAGTGCTCTAAGACCTTTAACTGAAGAACTGAACAATTAAAGGAGTTGAAATACAAATACTTATTCTCACTACAGTATCAGAATCTCTGATTGAAACCCTACAGAAATAACTCACACTATGTAGATACAACAAGAACATTTGCTTAAGATTTTGTAAATGACAAAATGGGATTTATCTCAGAATGATGAACAACTGAACAGAGAGGTGGTACATGTTAAAGCTGAGGATGTGCTGTTTTCAGCACTTGAACTTGTACATGTCTACCCCTGCACTCTGGCCGACTTTCTGTTAGATAACACCAGAACCATAAACAATTTATATGGAAAATAAAGGCCAAAGATTAAAGTTAAGAGCAGCAGCGAGGAGTTGATTGCCTTCCCTTGTTTGTGCTTGCAACTCAACTGCTATTTTAGCAGAGCACCTTGGAAAAGGAAAGCAGGAGCAAACGGCAGTAGCTGGGAACTTGGGACATTTGCTGTAAGAGTTTTGTGTGTTCTGGGATGGATGCTGCTTCTGTGACTCACTTCCTCAGCTCAACACTGCTCCATGCAGGTGCTGTGAAGATACACTAAAAGTAGGGATGCATTTAAACATTTATTCTGCAGGACACCAAAGCACCTTCAAAACAAACAGTTCTGCAAGAGTTGGAGAGTCCAAGCAGTGATTTTCCTCCAGTCTTTTATTTTCTGCTTTTACCCACAATAAGAAAAAAAAAAAACAACTATACTGGCCCTCCCGTTACTATTGCACAGCAGACAGAAATATATGTCAGTCTGAGGGATATAAGAGGAAACAATATAAAAGTGCTGTTTTTGAGCAGGGATACAAATGAAAGGAACTTTTGCAGGTCCACTTCTCAGAGAACACATTGTTAAAATGTGGCTTGGGGGCAGAATAATCAGAAGTGGCATATTTGAATGAGAACAACAAAAACAAAGTGATCCTGAGGTGAAGACATTGAAAGTGGACAATCCATACTGTGCTGACACTGAACAAAGACTTCAATAACAATGTATAAAAATGCACTAAGATGATGAAAATGGGCTACTTTTGAAGGAAATATGACCCTTACAAAGAAAACATTGTGTACAGTACCCCATGAAAGGACAGAGCAGTTAGGAATATGACTCCCTGTGGAGCCTGAAGCCAGCTTCAAATCTTAATAGCTGGGATTGTCTTGGCAATATGTGACCCTATGGATATCCTGGTAATAAAAACGATGGCCCTGAAAGCATCGTCAAAGTCCTGGGCATGCAAAAATTAGCTAGCCTGCACAGAAATTTATGAGCTGAAAAAAATCTTTTTGCTTTTCTACCAGTAGATTTAATTACTTTACTTCCCAGTAAGCACCTCATTGGACTACTGTTCTTCAGCCTTTTCCTGCTGAAATAACAGGGAATTTTAGGAGGATGAAAAATGTAAATCCAATGTGTATATTTCAACTACACTACCTATATCCTAATAAAAAGAAGAGACTGGTAGGTAAAGCCTTTCTGAGTATGACCAACCAGTAAAGCAGAGCAAATAATTTGTAGTGAATATATGGTTTCTTCTCTGTTATTTTAAAATTTTTTATGAGTTTTTTTCACTGTTTTCACAAATTAATGATCACATGGGAGTTAGTAGATGCCCTCTGCCTGTGTATGATTTAGGAACATTATGCTGACAGTATTTACAGTATGAATTTGCATAACCATATACTATTTCTTCATTTCCTGGCTGTTGAGGTGTAAATATTAGCACTTCATTTCTTGCGCAAATATTCCTATGAAATATACTAATTATAAAAATATTAATAACAGTAAGTTAATCCAGATATTTGATGGAAATTAAATGCAAATGATTACAAGCCTAGATGAATTGTTCAATTATATGTGCATGTTTCTTGTACAATAGTTGAAGTATGTGTTTGGCTTTTCTCAGAACCCTAGGAGACATAAATTTGAAAGTCATATCATAATTAACATATTTCCTCCTGTAGCATAATTTCTATACATGTATTATATAGGATGAAGAATGAGTTCTATATCCTACTTGGTTTGCAGTTAATTTTCAAATATCTTGTTTTAAAGTACAAACTTCTTGACTTAAGAAGACTTGTAGAAAGTTAGGGAAAAATCAAATAAATACATGAAATCAATGTACGTTAAATTTAACATGTTAATATTCATGGAGTAACTTCAGGGTCTTTCTTCAAAATGAAACTACCAAAAATTCAGGCTTCTTTTTTCTTTTTTTTTTTTTCCTAGAAGAATTAAATCCACTTGGGATTCTAATATGCATTAATTTAACACAGTGTTCCCTTCAAATGATTGATTTTTTTTTACCTTCCCTTTTACACCCAGTGAATAAAATTAACAGTTTCCTGTGGGCAGGAAACATCAACTGGCATTACATTGGATGTTGTAGCCAGAAATTATTTTTAACCTTTCCATCCAAACCAAAATCCTCTTATTTCTTCTCATGTAGTAGTAGTTACAAAAGAGACATAGACTATGTTCAGTGCCTTAAAATTTAAGAGCATATGTTATAAAGAGAAATGACAGAGGGACAAGGCATTTAAACTCAGATTAGTCCTTAATATTGTAGTCTGGAAGCAAAATGCCATTATATGGTATATAAACAGCTGAGAAAATATAATTTTGAAAAGCTATTCCTTTTTTTAAAGTAATCTTACTGGGAGTGTCCATATTAGTTTAAACTATTGACTTATTTTATCTATGTGATAAATATTATGACTTCTGAAATCTAAATAATGTTTCAAATTATTTTCTACATTTGAGGACTCTTTAATTACACTTGAAAGGCAACCTGCTATGTGAAGGCATGTCCTGTACTGAACATTACTAGGATTAGAAAAATTTTACAGTCCACTTGGTAAATCCAGATGGAAATTGTGAAGGACTAATCCTGCCAAAAGGTACTTCACCTCTGCAATATCATGTTAACACATGAGGGGAGAAAAAGGACATAATTATTATGCTTAGAGTTGTTCCAACAGCCTGGGAGGGAGATCACCATGTTGACTAATATCAAAAGATGAAACTCTTGCAACAGTGTTGCCTAAAGATTTTAGGTATCAACCAGAAGAGCAGAGCTGCTAGGAACCTGAAAGTCACCTGGATTATCCAGGCACTTTGGCAAAATCATAATATCCTAGCAAAATACACCCTACCAAAATATTTTCCCTCTACTTTTAGCATGAAGGACAAATAAGTAGAGCAGGTGTTCATTTTTTTGTTATTTTTTCCCCTCTGCCACATGGAAACAGTGCCTGTTGATAATACCCAGATGCAGCATTGTCAGTGAACGGTTTCTCCTACTTATTACATGACATGTATCCTATCCGAAAACAAGAAATATTTTTATAATGTAGTATATGTGACAAATAAAGTTCTGCAGTTGATCTTTGATAATTTCTTTTTTTTGCTTATTTTGTCATGATTTCATTGGTTTAACATAAAAACACTACTGCAAGAGAGAAAAAAAATCCAAACCAAAACATATTATCCCAGATCTGGGGCTTTAGAATGGGATGAAGAAGATTCAGCATGGTTCCTCTGCTATTTTAGTCCAGATATCTATACAAATCCTATCTTGGAAAACACAAATCAACCTCAGTTGCATATGTATTAGAAAGGAAGAGAATCAACAGGCAATCTCTCAGTATATTTTATGCAAGCTTTCTATCTCCCTCTCTCATGTTTTGGTTTCTGCCATCAACATTAAAAATGAACTCTTCTTACAGAAAATATGAGCATTACCTGGTTGCTCTGCTGCTTCTAATCTTCCCTAGCCCAGCCAAGGGATGGTGTGCTTCAGGAAGGGCATCACAAACAGTGCTGCTGATCAGTGCTCTGGAAATGGAGAAGAGCAATTCCCAGCAGCTCAATGGATTGGTGTGTGCCTGCATGAGCATCCTGAGGAGTTATTCATGGCAGGTCTGTCCTGAGTAGAAGCATGGGAACTCATTTCCTAACAACTGCTCTGAAAAGCACATTGGCACTGGGAGGAAAGGCGGGTTTTAGGTCAAAAAGTGCCATTTGTTCCCTTGGCTTTATTCACCTGGTTTTTGTCTCCCCATAGTTCATGAAACTGATTTACAGCATATATTAAAAACTGGAAAAAAATGCATTAATTAAAAAAATAGAAACTTATGTTGATTTATGAAAATTGGTACATTGTGCAGCATTCAATCATTAATATATAGGCAAATTAGGGGCAACCCTCAAGTTCATGGCAGGCTGCCAGCACAGGAGCTGGAAAGACTGGACTGTGCCAACAAATAGCTCAGCACACAGCAGCACTGAGCTGCCTGGAGATCTTAAAGGGAGCATTTGTCCTGGTGCTCTGACATTCAGACTGCTGGGGAAACAGGTATTAAAAAAACCCAAAAAACTTTATATCCCATGTTCACGTTTTGCCCTTCTTGAAGCTCGAATGATGCAGGGGTAGCCTTTGGCTCCCAATCAGCTCTGCTTTCAGAAGCTGCTGACACTGCCAGGGATGGCACAACCCCAGTGACACAGGACCCTGGGCTGCCTAGAGCTGTGAACTGCATCTGAAAGATTCCTGGACTCAGAAAATGGAGGTTTTATTACAGACCTGACATTTTTAATTAGAGAGACCTCAAAGGCTACATTTATAATTAGTAACTAAGATGTTTCCAAGATGACTCCCATGACCTGAGGCAGCTTGAAGTGCCTCATGTCTGGCCCACCTAACTGTTCCACTGTCCCAAAGTTTAACCTGGCTCCTGGGGCTGGTCTTGTACCTGAGCTGGCTTCCAAATCAGGTAGTGCTGGGCCAAAATGTGCCAGGTAACCTGCTAACAATTTAACAGCAAGGGCAAAAATATTCCTGTTTGGGAATACTGCCAAACATAGTTTCCTAGCATATGTGACACCTAAGTGATTATTTTCAATCAGAGAGAGAGTATGCAGGGATTATACACAATTTTCCTCTGGCAGATCATGGATCCATGGGATGAGAGGCTCCATACTCCCAGCCATTGCTGCTTCTCACTCAGGGACTCTCTAAGGAGCAGCAGACCCTACATCAGCACTCCTGTTCCCTCCATCCTGTCCTCTCAGAAGCTCCTACAGTCTGGACACGAGCTGCAGGTTCCCATCTTCCTCCTGTGATCTCTTCATCCCTCAGACCTTGAAGTTTCTTCTAGCTTTTAGCACCTTCTCTTCTCCAGACCCTGCGGGAGTTCCCTCCACCTCACCCCAGGGACACCATCCAGCCCAGTCTTTTTAAGGAACTGAAGATAACAGTGAACAACTTAAACCCCCAAATATTGTCTGCCACATCCAGCACTAATATTAGGTCTCTTAAAATGTCAGAATTGAAACAGAACAAACTAATTCTCCATGATCTTGTTTTCAGAAAGCTCTAATTTTGAATCCGAATCAAGGTGACTTTTGTTTCTTCAAAATTGTCCTCTCTCTGTATCCAAAATAGGACAGTCATCAACCTCTTAGTGCTCTTGAAAATCTAAAACACATTTTAGCACTTCCACAGACACATCCCCTTTAAGGACAGTAATTGCAACACACACTTTTCACCTGTGGATTAAGTAATCAGGCAGGTAGCTAAGGGCTCACCCTGGGACACTCTCCCAAACCAGGGCCCGAAGACATGGCTATTTAGCTTCTCCCTGTTAGTCAGTGTTGATGGAATTCTGGTTTTGTTTGCACACCGACATCCTCTCCTGGGCTGCATGTCCCTAACGCAGGGCGCAGTCTCCACACTGAACTCCTCAGCTTGTCACATTATTTTGATCAGCATCCCAGGCATCTAGGTAAATGTTCAGAGAGCACTTAAAAGATAATAATTATTGCATTCCCTGGAAGCTCTGGAGAACATTCAGTTACTTTCTGCTTTCAAGTGAAAAACACAATTTTTTGTTAGCCAACACGTTTGCTCAGGCAGGCCTCTGGGCAGAATTTGCCACTCAGACATCCCAAGACAGAGAAACAGGAGTTTGTTGTGAAGGTTCTATAGGTTCAGCTGAGGAAATAAGTTTGCCTCTGCCCTTACATACAATTTGGGTTTTTTGGGGTTTTTTTTTGTTTTTTCTTTTGTTTGTTTGTTTGGGGTTTTTTTTGGTTTTTTTTGTTTCTTTTTTTTTTTTTGTTTTTTTTTTTTTTGTTTTTTTTTTTTTCATATAGCCATTCAAGCAAAAACTACAGCAGAACTTGCCTCCAGAGGAAGAAAACAGAAAAATGCCACGCACCTTCACAGTATGAAAAAATGCCACAAAAAAAGGAATTTTTGATGCCATGGATACAAGCAAATTTCACCAGGCACTCTCTGTTAACACTGGAATCACAGCCACTGAGTTCAAGCCCAGCATTCACACCTACATTTTTCATGCATGTGGCTGAAAATTTGGCCAAGCGTTCATATAATACATGGATCCTCCAACTGGTTGCTCTGCCATCATTAACCCTAATGTTCAATCTTTAGCAGTGACAGATATGACTCCAGAAAGGGCAAGATAGGCCCAAAGGAACATTTTCTGGGAAGCGTTTAAAAGGTGTATGGATGTAGCACTTGCGGATATGTTTTAGTGGTGAACATGGCAGTGCTGTGTTAAAGGCTGCATTTGATGACCTAAGAGATCTTTTGCAAAAACCTTAATGATTCTATGATTCAATGAAAAGTTCTTCCTGGGGCCATGGTGAACAATGGTGTAGATCTGTCATTAGGTGAAGATAATAAAATTCTTAATAGTATTGCAGAACATAAGGAGTTATTCACAAAATACTTCTATTCAGTTTTCAGAAAGAAATAGGATGATTCACTTGTCTTACATGGAAGGGAAGAAATACCTGTCTGTAATTAGTACAGTGCTTACTAAAAACAAAGTAGAAACTAAACATTAACTGGGAATAGAAAATTACATATAAAGAGGCATGATGAATTAATGTCTAAGAGCTCTTGAAGTGACAGATGAGGATACATCTGTTTTATAAGTTTTTCTCCTTCGTGCACCTTGAACTGCAGAGAAACTCCCTCAGGTTGAAAGAATTGTGATCCAGATGGACAGAAAATATGCCTGGGTAAGCATCGAGTAGTCAGTCTAGTATCAGTGCAATAAAAGTAACTTAAAAAGAAGGAAAGAGATGGGAATGTAATACCATTGACATGATTTTATTGAAAATATTCCTCCTCAAAGAAGCTTCAGTCCTGACTGTAAAAAGAGGACCAATTAAAAATACTCTTTAAGTGTAAAAGTGTTCTGTGAAGTTTCCAAATGAACACTCTAGGCTATGCACCATACATTAGTATTAGTAAAGCCCATATTAAGTAACAAGGAAATAGTTTGTGTCTCAAAATGTTATTTAAAAGCACAAAATTATTTGTGAATGAAGATATTTTCAGTGGGGTTTCACATGGATTAGTTCAAACCCACACATTTTCTAGCATTTTCATCAATGCCTTTGAAAGCTAAGCCTCTTAAGAACTAAATGTAGGCTAGAACAAAGACTGTTAGAAAAGGTAACATAAATTAGGGGACACAAGCCCTGCTTTATGATGTTGTTAATTTACTAAGTTAGTCCTAGTTGAATGCAATTTGTCTGAATATAAGTAATGAATACGACACACACATAAAGAAACAAAAAGGAAGAGCCATTGCCGTCGATAATTGAAAAGAGTGAATTTGCAGTAAAAATGTTTGGGCAATTAATGTGGGTTTGGTGTGCTTAGACAGAGAAGAAAAAGGAGTGAAATGAAGACTAAAAATGTGTATTTTGGTACTGAGGAAACTGGTATGAAAACAATGAAAGAAATTCTGTTGTCCAAAGATGAAACACCAGGGCAAAAGCCAAAACAGCCCTGAAGAAAGACAGCTGAAGAGTTGAAAAAATTGTTATAAAGGATTTTAGTTTGGCAAAGAGAAAATAGGGAAATTGCAATGTAGGGCCACATTCATGGGACAAAATATTAGATACTTAACGACCTTCATTTGGGAAGTCATGAAAAGAAGAGATGAATTGAAGGACAGAAAAATCCACATGGGAAATAATACATGTACTTTAATATGTATTAAATTGAATAACCATTGGAATAAATTAGCACATGAATTGCTGAATCTTTAAGGTCCCTTTTAACCCAAACCATTGTGGGATTCTATAATCACATTTTTATGATTTGAAAAGCTTTGTGACCTATTCCTCCTCTAGATTTTTATATCTGTAGAAAGATAATTGGTGCAGCCCTATTCTGACATTATAGAAGTTCATCAAATACGTGTTTTATTTAAACGTCTGTGGATTTTTTCACATTTAAACACTGTTAGCCTCTCAAAAGCATCATTTTGGTTTAAAAAAGTACTGAAAATATGCTTAAAAATATCTTACATTTAATGAAACTAATCTAAATGTAGAAAAAGCACAAAACACCAATGCATAGGAGAACCTCTGAAATACATGAAAGTATAATAAAGCACCCAGGTGCTTCCCAGCATCAACCAGGTGCTCTGGATGAGCTCTTCATCTTTCCCAGGCACAAGCTCTGTCCTGTTTCCTGTGTCATTCCTAGTCCTCTTTTTACCTCTGTACCTTAGTAAGTGTAGCTTAATCCTTAATCCTCTAAAGCATGTTGGGATCATGAAATTAAATGCATTTGAGATCTGTAGATGATTTTATGAACTAATTAATGAAACTTTAAGGAAGAGAAGAGCAGACAGCAGAAATGTGGTTTGTTCCTTGCTACAGTAAGGTTTTCAATAAAAGAAGCAGTCAGATGGAACGAAGATGTTCCCCTCTAACCAAGCAATGCACATCTCTTCTGTCATCTACCATCAGCAATAATTCACATCAGAGCTCCACAGGGCTGCAGGATTAAAGGAGACTGTCAGAATTGTCCCTCTCCTTGGAAAGCGAGCTGGATACTCAGCACAGCAGGAGATCTGCCTTAGCATTTGTAGCTTACTTCGAATAGCCCCATTGTAGGCATTTGTGCAGAAGGACAAGCTGAGACACCTGCGTTTGTTCAGCCTTGAGAGCAAAACTCAAAAGGGGATCTTGCTGTCTGCAGCTAGCTAATGGGAAGGTCTAGAGAAGCTGCATGGAGAACATTCTCAGAGGTGTACAGAGAAAGGGAGGCAAAACCCAAAAGTTCCATCAAGAGCAAATTGTGACAAAACCTACGAGAGAAAAAACCACCATGAGCATGGTGAAATACCAGAACACACTACCCAGAGGCTGTGGCATCTCCATCCTTGGAGATATGAACAACTTGACTGAGGAGGGCTAACTGAGGAATACCCTGAGTTGGCCACCCTTCCAGCAGATGGTTAGAATAGATGGTCTTCAGAGGTCCCTTAAAACCTGAATCACTCTGTGTTTCCATGTAATTAATAGAGAATTTTCTGAGCATTCCCTATTGGCCTGACTCTGCTTTTGTTCATCAGGTTATTGAATACTTTTGAAAAACTCTATTCCCCAGCATCAGTAATATAAGACCTTTAAGGAGCCAACTTCATCACACCATTTTTCTCTCTTTGTGCTTCAATAAAGTATTTTTATGTGCTTTTCCTTCTGTTTATGTCATGAATTTCACCTAGAGACAATTATTGCCACAGTATTTAATTGCGATATTAAGAGGTTGACACTGAACATTTCAAAAGAGGCCCTGCCTCTCACTGACATAATTTCAAAGACCTGCTCTACTGTTCTATGTAGTTGCAGTGTTTTAGGATTTTCTTTCTCTCTNTGTGTATAAAAGGAACTTCTTGTAAATAAAGTTCTCTCTTCGCCATCTTGGAGCCTGTCTGCCTGACCTCTCTACCTGCTTCCACAAATCCTACGAATAACAGAAAAGCAAACCATAGTTCTACAACAAACATTCACCACGTTTTAGAAAGATTGTTATGTTTTAATTTTGCTCTTTGACCACAACTTCACTCAGAATCTGATCACCTAGGAAAATGTAACAGCTCTGAAGACCCAAGATCACATTTGCTGCTCTCAAGGAAGGACACTCTTTCCCCTATTTTCTTTCCCTTATTTATCTGACAAGCCGCTAACACACCACAATTTGGTGCAAGTGAAATGGCTCAAAGTATTTTCTGCTCCTCTTCATAATTCTGAGGATCAGAAAAAATCAAAACCAATTCTTGTATTCTGGGAAGACATTGTTTCCTTTTGTGAAAAAAATACCAAAAAACAAACAAACCCCAACCAAAATGAAAGAAAGAAGGAAAGAAAATGGAAAGAATTCATAGAATCATAGAATGGTTTGGTTGGAAGGGATCTTAAATTTCATCTAGTCCCAACTCTTGTGCCATAGTCAGGAGACCAGGTTGCTCAGGGCCCCATTCAACCTGACCTTGAACACTTCCAGGGATGGGGCATCTACAACTTCACTGGGCAACATGTGCCAGTGCCTCACCACCCTCACAGTAGAGAATTTCTTCCTAATATCTGATCTCAACCTGCCCCCTTTCTGTTTAGAGTCATTATCCCTTTTCCTATCACTACATGTTCTCATAGAAAGTAGCTCTCCAGCTTTCTTGTAGCCCCTTTAGGTACCAGAAAGCTGCTTTGATTGTCTCCCTGAAGCCTTCTCATCTCCAGGCTGAACAACCACAGCTCTCTCAGCCTCTTTTCATACAAGAGGATCTCCAGTCATCTGTTCTTCAATGGCCTCCTCTGGACCTGCTCCAACAGGTCCACAACTTTCCTCTGCTGGGAACCCCACAGCTGGACACAGCACTCCAGGAGGGGTCTCATGAGAGCAGAGCAGAGTGACAGAATCCCCTCCCTGGCCCTGCTGCCCACAGGGCTTTGGATGCAGCCCAGGATGAGGTTGGGAGTCTGGGCTGCAAGTGCACATTGCCAGGTCACACTGAGCTTCTCATCAATCAACAAGTCCTTCTCATCAGAGCTGCTCTCAATCCAATCTCTGCCCAGCCTGTACTTCAGCTTGTGATTGCAAATAACATGTTTTCATTGCTGTAATCAAATCCTCTACTGAATCATATACAGGTCCAGAAACTCTCAGAAAAGTAAGATATAAGTAGAAGCCAATTTTTTTTTTTTTTTTTTGTAGGAAGGATATTTATTAAACTGAGTAAACACAAAATATACAAGCTTTAAAAAACAAGTATGTACCTCATGTAAAAATTATCTTATAGTTATAGTTACATGTAGAAATAGCGCCAGGTTTTCACTCTTTATAAACCTCCTAATCCTGAAGAAAAGAGATGAAATTTTTCTTCACTGTACACCTCCACATTTTGAAAATAAAGATACAAGCTGCTAAGTGTGTACAGTCAGTTCTGAAGAGCTGCACAAATGACAATGACCTCCACTTCTCATTTACTGATCACAGTAACAACTACTAATTTCTGGGGAATCACAGTATGCCAAAAATTGCTTGTTTAAGTCTTTAAATAATCACCAGTCAAATGTCTTTCCAAAAAAGCACATTATGTCCCTAAAGTGTAGTAGTCTGGAAAGATTATGACCAGCCCAGAGATATAAGAGCTCAAATTACTCATGTTTATGTCTGATTTGTGTAAGTACAAACATTTGCAGTTCTTGGACCTGCAAATATTCACAATCAACAAGCATTAGTCTCAAATATGAAAGTTACTATGGCTGGAAATACACCAATATAACTCAGACTGTGCACACAAGAGCTGAAGCCCATTTTGCTAGGTCAGCCAGTGGCTCAGGAATGAATTCCCGACAGAACTGGGGTAGTCACACACCTCACCAGATTTGCTTTTAAACATAGTTTTTCATCTTACTTTAAATAATATGAGTATATAGTAATATGCATGTACAGATAACTTTAAAAATCCAAATGAAACACTTCCCTGCCCACACGGTTTTTCTTCCAAAGGTAAGGTGAGAAGAACCATTGCTGGCATATGTTTGCTACAGTAATTAATGCAGAAAAGTGGTGACAAAAAAAAATCACCACTTTAAGGCTATGTAAAATCAATATCCCCATTTCAGAAGCTTTCTGCTTTGCCTGGCGATTGGATCCATCATGTTATACAATCCATGTCTCTGGTAAAGGAGACAAGCTCTGTGCTCAAGGTCAGGCTGGATGGGGCTCTGAGCACTCTGGTCTAGCAGAAGGTATCCCTGTCCATGGCCAGGAGGGATGGAACTGGATGATCTATTTGGTCCCTTTTAATCCCAACCATTTTATGATCGCATTATTTTCTGTAAATTCTATGCAACTGAGTAATCATATTGAACCTCAACCAGCACATGGAAGAATGAGTAATTTTTTCTAAATAGGATTCTAAGAGAGAACCCTTCCTACAACCACTGTCCTATAAAAGCTTCACTTCTGGAGGGAGTGGTTGATGGCATAGTCTGAATAGCACCACTTCTGCTAAAGCTTAGAGGAAAAATGTTTTCAGGATTGCTGCTGCTACAATAGCGTTTTTGGTAGAATAGATCAAAGAGATGAAAGCCACAAGTCAATCCACAACACAGGCAGGCAACTTCTCATCTGTCTAAACACACTGTGGAGACAACACTTTAAATTATGAGCCTTTTCTCTGTCTTTTTGTCTTTTAAAAATTCTCTAGAAAGTCAGTTCACCACCACAAAATGACAAAAATGAGCTTTTGATGGGAACTGCAAGGAGAAGACAGCAGCTGCTTGATAACATAAGAACAGAAAAGAAATTATGAATCTAGCTTTGTAAAACAGTCAAGCAGCCCTATGGACCAGCCACAACCTGGGACAAGTCTGGCATAAAAGATTAGGAGAAAATTTAAAAAAAAACCCCACAAATTGTCTCTACTCTCAAAGTTTGAAAAGTGGTCAGAGTCTAAAAATGCAAGGAACCAGTCAGGTTTGTAAAAGTGCTTAGGTAGATATCTAACCTGAACTTAACAGTTGTTACTCAATAAACCGATTTGGCAGATTCTTGAACATTGTTTTAAATACCTAGGAAGAAATCTTTGTAATCTGGTTTTTAGAAGCCTAATGTATGTTTACTCAAAGCTAAAGACATACTTACTGCTAAAAGCTTCTATCATTTCTAGAAATGGAAAATATTTCCCTAGGGATGTTATGGTCTCATGGATGTTTTTTTAAAAATTTTAGCCAACGTCTACTAACTACAAAGAGTTAAAATTATTTTTCCAGACCTAGGTGGGGCTATTAATGTTTAGCAGAATAAATTCTATTCCACACAAGTAAATCCTGTGCTCAAGCTTTCATATCACATTTCAATTACTGCAGGTTTTTTTTGTCTGTCACTGGCAAATGAAATCTTGTTTTACTGAAGTCTATCCAAAATTAGTTTTCCTAGATCTTTGCTTTGATCAGCTTTTCCATGAGACAAACAAAACTGGAGGGGTATTATTAGGCTACAGTCCATCTTACTGATAATTATTGTTTTCCTTGCATTCTGTCTTCTGCCTTTCTGCAAACATCTCTAATCACATCATATACCTAAAATATAACTGGTTTGTGCAGAAATGACATGGAGGTTCTGTGCTTCTAAAAAGGATGTAGCAGAAAAACAATGTGTAATATAGGGTCACTGGGATAACACAAAGACATAACAACAAACAGCAGCCCCTGGTCTTAGGGAAGACTGAGTGAGTTTTGAAAAACTGATTTTATATAGATTCATGTGTAGGAATATATATGAACAATAGTATATATTTTATCTCATCTTCTCATGTTCAGCTGAGTGGACATAACCAAATATTGTGCAAATATTTAAAGATTGTTTCACTCTAAGAAAAACATCACATTGGAGAGCAACGTGTTCAAACACTCTCAAGGCAGCCCAGCACTGAAACATCTGATGGGTTTGTAACAGACTGTGTCATTACCATCCAAAAGCTGCGAATGTGAACATCTTGTTGATTTTGTTTGTGATAGACTTGTTGATGGATTGTGAGGGCTGCCTGAAGGAGATGATTTGTATTTGCTGAGTACAGTTTGTACCTGTATGTGGAGTAGCAATGGCCATCGGACTTGACTGAAGCCCAGACAGACTGAACCAGGACTCTGAGGCTCTGGAAGGGCATGGGGACCTCTGGAAGATGCTATTTTCTGCAGTATCCTTTCATAGCTACCTTTGAAGATTAAGAATGAATCCCACCAGCCCACCATGCTGGCCAGAAGGATCATGCCTATTAAGTATCTCAAATGCAGAAAAACCCAGATTCTTATTGCAAAGCACATTTACATACTAAAAACATCCACATTCCTCCCAAACAAACAGGTTTGATCCCAATCCAGATTGAGTCAGGCAGTACCAGATGGGGGGCTGGGGATGTCTGAGCCTTCATTCCGTAGAGGAGAGGCTGATACAATAGTTGTCTTTTTTTTTTTTTTTTTT